>VYZS01065372.1:0-21132 GCA_013400695.1 Neodrepanis coruscans
GCCGGGCTGCACTGGGGGCGGGCTCCGCTCCAAACCGCGGGGCTCCAAACTGGACCGAGCCGGGAAGGGGAGAAACAATTTCCATTCTCCGACTCACGACAAGCATCAACAAAGGACTTAAAATCGTGTTGCAAACATATTGTTGCTGAAAACATCTAGGTTACATTTTGATGCAAGAGTATAACAGCTTAAAGTTCAAGCTCTATGGAAAAAATACATGAAATCATAAAAAATTTAATTTGTCCAACCAGAAAAAGCATTTCTCTGAGAATCATCCTTGGCTTTCATTATTGCATGAACATTTTCAATTGTAAACATTCTGTGCTTGAAAGATATAATTTTAAAATCATTTTCTTCTGAATTCAATTCTTCAATTGTCAAATTAATGTAGAGATCAGCAGGTCCAAGACATGCAATTGGACATTTGGGGTGATTGAAAATACAATTGTTGATGTGCAATAATTACATGTGTTTTCTGAAGTGCGTCTTGTGTGGACTTGTCTAAAGTTAGACATAGTTACCCAAACTATTTAAGCACCTTTCTTAGTGAACATTCCAGTTTGTAAAAGCATAAGTTTTGCATTACTAGATAAAAATAACAGACCATTTGGATCTGCATATGAAAGAGGACTCCAGAAAGGTAGAATTAGGCCTAGTTATAAACCCATAGCTGATAAAGCAGCAGTGCCAATGATATCATGAGATACAGCCAACTGTCAAAGCAATGGAATAAGACACTCAGTAGAACTTTATGTTATAAACAAAAAGACAGTGTACAGGAACTCACAAGATTGTCACAAGATGAATTTCCCTCACAAATACACAGTCAGAGTATTTGTAACCCTCTTAGGAGTGATTGCAAATAAAATGTCAACAAAAATGCAGAACATGAGTTCATTAATGTAAGACAGAAAAGGAAGTATAGGAAATCATTTAATCATTTTACTTACTAGAAATATACATCTGAGCTTGAATAGCAGTAGAGAAATTATACTTCTCTTATCCAAAATTTGCTTTGCAGATAAAGAAGTGGGTCTTTCTCTTTTCATTATCACATTAAATTTTATAATTCCATTGTCTTCGTATCTGGACATAGTGAGTATGCACCCTAAAATCCTCTTTCATGTCCTTAAGGAAGCAATTGCTTTCTATCTTTTAAATACTAATTCAATGCTTGTCAAGAGGAGTCTTCTGTATTATTACTTTAACCATAATATAAATACTCATGTATATATAGTTGCATATGAACTTAAATCTTGTGCATGATAGATAGGCCAGCCATAGACCAGAAATAATTTTGTAACAGTAGTCATTAAATATCACAAATTATGGATAAAATATACTAATACATTAATGAATAACTAAAACCAGTTGTAGACTGCCATTGTATAAGATCAACGCTTTAGAATAAAGGATTTTTCATCTACTAATTGTTGAATATGATTGTTTCAAACATCAAACTACTTCATACAAATCAACTCATTTATGAACAGAAGAAAAGAGAACTCACCAAATCAAATACTTTTAGATGGTCATTTAGCCCACAGGTATTTAAGAATGTCTTCCTGGATTCCATATTTGGAAATGCTATCTAATGAAGCTTTATTGTTACCACTTTGTGCTAATTAAATACCATGATCCTTTTATTTGTGCAGATCTCTAGTGTTCCCCACTTTTATTAAAAGCAGATTCTAATGAAGCTGATGAGGTGTCACTAGGTAATTACTACTTACGATCTGAAATGAAGCTCAGTTCCAAACCATTTGCATTTATGTACTAAAACTAAATGATTAATGTGGATTTTTACACATTTTTAGGTTTAATTTTTCAGTCTAATAAAATCATAAATTTCAAGCTTTCAAAAATATTCCTATCTCTTATTTAATACATAATTGAGAACATGCTTTTGCTACAGATGGAGAGTCCTTTTCAAATTTGAATTAATTTGATGCTTTGCTGAGCTAGTAGATTAAGTGCTACAGGTTGCTTGATGTTCACTATGCTAAATCTTATCTTTAAAATTAATGGAATGAAATTTTGGAAACTCACAAAATCAAAAATATTTTCTGCAAAGGGAATTGCTATGTATTCTGCCCATACTGACTGACTCCATGAAGTAGTAACAGCTGGAAACAGTCACAGGCAAAATTCTTCTACACCGAAGTGAATAAACTCCAAGTTCAGTTACATATTCACTATATAAAATGTATTCAGGAACAATATTTTAATTTTTACTTTTTTAATTTTAATGAAAAGGATAGATTATATTTAGCCAGTGGTAAAAACATTCTATGAAAAAAGATACAACAGGTTTATCCTCAAAGTTCAAGGTAGTATAGCAACTTGTGAACACCAGACTGACACACTTGCTTCAGTGAGTGACTTTTGGGAGGGAATAAAAAATTCCAAATCCAAATGAACTTTAAAAGGGCCGCATACATAATTCTTTCTTTTGAAGTCCAGTACAGTTTCTTCAAAGCTTACACAAGTAATTCTGTCACTGATGTATCTCTCACTGAAATAAATGACAGCCAAGATGGGGAAAAAACCTGAACACCAACAATCCAAGACTCTTTCTGCACTGCTGAAAAATGTTATTTTCTGTGCATTCCTCTAGTCTCCTACTCCTCTGAGCTAGGAAGGGTAAGGATACGTCATTACATTAGCTATCTCATCTTTCTCCACCAATTTCTACTGGCATGTTTCGGTGAGCACGATGCCACTAATAAAGAAATGCCCAACTTTCTAGTATACCTACTACTACACACAGTGCATTTTTAAGGGCTATTTTATCTATCGCTATTCAGCGATCTTTCCTTATAGTAATGTGTTACTGTATTTGTTTCACAAATAAAGCAAATTCTTGGTATTTAGTACTATCATATTTTGCCCTTGAAAAGAAGACAGTAGTTATCACTGAGAAGATGTTAAAAGTTTTATCACTACACCCAGATACAAAATCTATTAGCAGAAAGTGTCTTGAAATGCTCATAGTAATAATTGCAGTTAACAAAATTATCATTGATGATTACAGCTGAAACCTATAAATCCCCAGGTTCGAATTTTCTAGTCGCAGTGGTATAAAATTCAGGGCAATACCTTATGCTTCATAACATCTGTGACAAGGTATAATGCATCATTGACAATCTAGTGATTCATTAAATGAAAACTCCTTCCTGTTTACATCAATGTAGACATTCCCTAGAGGTTTTTCACAAAACACCTGTCCAGTTGTACAGCATGCAAAGCATAAGAGATTAGCTAATTTATAAAATTCTCTTATTTCCTGTGGTTTGGTTTTGGTTTTTTGTTGTTTTGCATTTTTTTTCAGAAGTGCTAGCCTTAGAGAAATTGCAGTATCTATTTCATTTTCTGTCACCAGAATTTAAAAATGCTCCCAGTAGGTGGGAACAGCAGACTGATAACCTCAACACTGGTGTTCTCTACAAGCCTTTGAAAGACATGTGCAGTATCACATGTAATTCAAGTGATTGCTTTGCATTTTTTACATCAACCTCTTCAGATCCCCTCTTCAAAAAAAGCCCTCTTATCTTAGGCAGCACTATACTTCTGAAGCATAGATCGCATATATGGAACTAAAAGCATGCAAGTAGATCCTAACACTGAGAATGAAAAGACCTATTTGGTTTCCTATAGGCAGTATGGAAAGAAATTAGACACATGCTGAGAATAATCCCAATGCATTAGCTATGAGGATAAAGCAGCTTGGAGCAAACTGATAGAAAATTATGATCCCATACATATATCCAACTTCCTACCATGTCTTAAAGCATGGAGCCTGTGTCCACTTTGAAAGCAGGCTGAGGCCTATTCTTTAGAGTAAAGGTCTACACGCAGTGTTTTTTATTTTTCCAGAGAAGGTGACATCACTGCTCCGTGCTGAGTGGCTGCTGAATTTCTACTGACTGAGGAGATGCTGCAGCGCTGCTGTCTAAAACCCTGCAGCTTCACCAGTTACACTTTATAGGTGAGATCATACCAGCAACACTGCATCAGTCACATATTGTGTAGCAGTTGCTGGTGCATTCATTCTCTTTGGAAAACACTTATTAGATTGAGTTTCTTGAGGGACTGCTGTTCTTCTGTGGTCAGGTTTTGGATAAAACTTCCAAAGCAGTTCTGGACATGTACACAGAGCATTCCAGGTTGGAAAGGCATATATCTCACAAATGGAGGGATTAGTGAGCAATTTTCATTTTAGGAGGTTAGCACCTCCAAAACTCCCTGTAGATGCTTTGATCTCTTGCCAGGTTCTGTGCTGTCTAGGGAAACTGAACTGTTGTACAGTTGAACAATTTAGTACTATGTGCACTGTAAAAATTGTGCCCTACATAGGCTGTATAGCTGACTGACTCACATAGCTCATAAAACAATAAAAAGAGCTCATTAAAGTTTTTGCTCACTTTCATTTCTAATGAGTGTTCTCTCAACTATCCTTAAATAGCTGACTGAAATTGAGAGCAGTTTTAATTCCAAAATCTTTAGAGACTGAATGATTGCAAATAAATGATATTAGACACCATTGTTTTCATCCACTTCAAGAGCTCTTGCATTTTTTTTTGCAGCCCTGTGAAATAGTTGAGAATTCATTCTTCAGTGCAATGGGACTGCTCTTCATATTTGTGACAGTACTTGGCCAAGAGGGACAAATTTCTGGTAAAACCAGTATTTCCCTGGAAACTAAGATTTATGTTTCTTTGACACAGAAAGAAATATCAGCATATTTGTACCATAACAGCCTATCTCTGAGATACCTATATTCCATGGACAGTAAAATAAAATATTAGGAATTTAGTTTAAGACAAGTTCCATTCTCTATCATATTGCTAATAATGCACAGCATAGATAACTGATAATGTAGCATGAATCACTTTAGCCCCCACACAGAGACATATTTGAAAATTTCCTTCAATCCTTTTCATTCCTTAAAACACAAAAACACTTTTTTTCTGAAGCATGAGCTGCTACATCAGCTTTGTGGCAGGTATCCCTAAATCTACTGCAACAATAAAACCAAAGATGTAAGTGGGGTTAGGATTTAAGCAAGTAATTATATCTAGATATAAAATTACGTGGCAACTTTCACACTCTAAAAAAAGCAAGATAATTTTACATTTCCACTCACATTATAGTAGACTTATAGAAACAATTTTATAAAGGTTGCATTAAAATTTTTTATCATAACTGAAAACTTGTTCTTGTAAAGGCCTTAAGAATAGATATAATGTTGATAGAACTGAGAAAATCAACAATTTAAACAGACACTACATTTTTCAGAGTTTAAAACAGGTAATTTCTAAATTTATTAAATAATTTTTGATTACATCAAATCTATTGAAATTTGGTGTGATATACCCACCACAAATTTATTTGGAATTTTTTTGGAAAAAAAATGTAGTAATAACCATATTTTCCATAATTCCCTGCAGGGGAATAGGCTAGACTTGGTTTGTGAGCTTGTCATGATTCTTGTAAGTATGCAACCCTTGTTGCAACTGAGAAAAATTAAATGGCTTCTTTTTTGTTTTTAGTGAGGAAAGTGCCCTTTTGTTTTCTCTTTTTTGTGATTTTGGGAAGCTCTAATAAAATACATTGATATGATCTGCAGACAGTGGCTGTCACAGGAGCATTATTTTTCACCTAAATAGTTATTCTTTTATACATTACAAAAATCTTCAGTTGTAGCTTTATATACCAGAAAATATATGTTAAAAAAAAAAATCAGCAAGCATGAGATTAAACTAAAAAGAGCTCTCCTGAAGGAGTGCCATTAACTAGCTTGGAAAGAAGAAAGGGAAAATATCAGGTTTAACAGTCATGAGCAATGGTGTGCCAGCACTAATGAAATCCCTCAATCTAGTTTTGGAGGGGTTGGCTACAAAGTAGCCCACGTGAAATGCTTCTACTCTAATGCATGCATCATGAGGACCAAACAAGCGGAGCTTGAAGCTTTGCCGTAACTGAAACACACTGGGATGAGACCTGTGACTGGAGTGTCCTGTTGGACAGCTACAAGCTCTTCAGGAGGGATAGGCATGGCAGAAGAGGCAGACGGGTGGAGGGAATAGGTATGACAACAGAACAATTGAGAGCCTCTGGGTCAGACCCAAGGGCAAACAATGCGGATGTCATCATGGGAGTCTGCTATAGACCTCCTGGCCAGAACAGTGATGCCAACAAATTATTGTTTGAAGAACTAAGGGATGCTTCCAAATCAACTGCCCTTGTCCTTATGGGGGACTTCAACTATCCAGAAATCAACCAGGAGCATCATCTCACAGTTGGTACAACCTGACCCAAAAGATTCTTAAAAAATCTAGATGACGAATTTATTGAACAGAAAAAGCCAAAGAAAGCCAAAGAAGCTAAAGAAGCTGCTTCTCAACAGAGTGGATCTCATGAGAGAAGTGGAGATTAGTGGCCATCTTGGGACACTAAGGAGGTTTGCTGACAACACTAAAGTGGGAGTTGGGAGGATCTGTAGACTCCCTCAAGGGCAATGAGACCCTGAAGAAAGACCTCAACAGATTAGAGGAATGGGCTTTAACTGTATGAAAGTATGAAGGGCAGGTGCCAGATTCTGCACATGGGACAGGGAAATCCTGTTTGTGTGTATAGACTGGGGAACAAGAAGCTGCAGAACAGCACTTTGGAAAGGAACTTGGAGGTCTTGGTGGATGGCAAGTTGAATATGGGTAAACAGCATGCCCTGGCAGCCAGGTGGGCCAACCATGCCTTGGGGTGCATCCAGCAAAGGATTATCAGCCAGTGCCCTTGATTGTCCCACTCTGCTTTGCACTGGTGCTGCCTCACCTTGAGTCCTGTGTGCACTCTGGGGCATCACAGTATAAGAAAGTGGAGGGCCAATAGGATGGTGAAGGGTCTGGAGGGGAGGCTGTATGAGAAGTGACTGAGGTCATCCAGTTTTTTCAGCCTGGAGAAGAGGAGGCTGAGGGGGACCTCACTCAGTTACAGCTTCGTAGTGAGGGGAAGTATAGGAGCACTCTCTTGACCAGTGACAGGACTTGAGGAAACAACATAAAGCTGAGTTAGGGGTGGTTTAGCTTAGATATCAGGAAAAGGTTCTTCACCCAGGGGTGGTTGGGTACTGGAACAGGATCCTCAGGTATGTGATCTCAGGACAAAACCTGTTTGAGTCAAAGAAGTGTTTGGATAATGCTGTCAGGCACATGGTGTGATTCTTGGGGTGTCCTGTGCAGGACCAGAAGTTGGACTCGGTGATCCTGATGGGTCCCTTCCAACTCAGCATATTCTATGATTCTAGTGGATATAAGAATGTTTTGTCACACATGTAATGTAGCGTTTCTAAATCTTGGGGTGGCCTTTAATAACAGAAACTGGGATACACAAAGTAGCTAATAGAGCATGCCTGAAGACGTCACTGGCTTCACATTACACAAGGACAGAAGAATAAAAGCATAAGATATAAAAGTCTCATGATCGTAATGTGCCTATGAGGCATTGGAAGAGGCAACTCCTGGACACCATGTAACATTTAGACCCTTGAATTACTGATTGTGGAAATGTAAACTATGATAAAGTGTATATATAGCGCAGAATTTTCAATAAAGTTATTATTACTTTTTGGATTCCCCCTGATACCACGTGACCCTGGAACTGTGTTGCTTGATGATGGCGTGGTATGGGGGGAGTCTGTGAAACACATGCCTGAAACAACAGGATTTCTGTAGTTCTCTCAAAATAACTCACTTTGTAGAAGCTAATTCATTCCTGTTGGTCAATGCAGTACCACTTTATCACCTTGAATAACTGTTGTGATTCTGTTCCTTCAATTTACAGTGTTCATATGAGCTTTTTAAGGGATTTCTTGTTGTTATGATGCAAATTATTTTTCTAAAGAGAAGTTGAGAGACATTATTTATATATTTCAGTTCCAGAAAAAAAAAGTTGCCCTCTTACAACACTATGCATTAACTATGCAGAGAAGGTTACCAAAATCAATGGCCTAAAATATATATAAAATAACTACAATTACGCTGAAAGCTTATGAAGTGCTGCATTTGAAATTATATTTCAACATAAAAGATTCAGAATCCTACACTAAGCTTTTTTCCTCTTGGGTTTGGATTATGTAAGATCAAACTCAGTCAGTATATACACATACAGGAGTCAGTAACACTTTCAAAGAGAACTTCACTTCTGTCCTGACTAGATGTGTCTTATTGTCTTTAAGTATTGGGGAAAATTTAATGCTCAGAAAATTTCCAAGTCTGTGTTTCCTTTAAACCAGCCAGTTTCTAAAGAAAAAACAAAAACAAAACAAAACAAAAAACCTATTTTAATGTCCCTAGAACAGATTTAAAATGAAAATAATTTAAGATTCAATTTCCTACTGTTATTATTATCATATCTCATCTTCGAATGCATTTCTGTAACTCACTGTTCCCTATTTTGTTACAAACATCTCTACATATGCATTTAAAATCAAAATATTGTTATTTGTTATGGACAAAGGTGTTGAGCCCAATATGAATCGATCTTAGGTCTGCAAATGTTGTAACACTGCAATATAGACAACAAAATTTTAAAGTATTAGTGTTTCAGAAACCTTAACAGCATAATTTTTTGCCCACCTTTTCATCAGCACACCTATTTAAAAGTAATTTGCCAAACAGTTCATTATAGTAAATATACTATTGTATACTCAAAACAGCTCCACCTAGAACAGATGAGTCTTCAGGGACCTCCCCTTGGACAACGTCTTTTCCAAACTAAAATTTCTCACACTTACTGCACATTCAAGAAATATGCATGCACAAGCATGCACACAAATACACACATCCAAAGAAAAAACTTGATTTGAAGAGGGATACCATATGAATTCTCTTAGAGGGCCAACATTTAGATGATCTTTTTTCTTAGTTAGCTTAGTTAGTTTTTCTTAGTTAGCATCAAGACTGGTGTTTTTATGTGGCAAGTTCAATATCCTAAAATATCTATGAATTTTGGTTTCAGATGAGACAAATCTTACTGCTAAACACAGAAACATTCATCATTTTATATAGTCAAGGATGAAAAAACAGTGCCAGCTACTGCACATTTGTCTCCTGAGCAGAAGTTTGCTATTTAAAACCCACTATAAATAAAATCTTTATTCTTTTGTTCTAAACAATATTTGTTAGAAGAACCAAGTAGAGATGTTCACAATTTTAAGGCCTATGAGCTACTAATTGAACAACTGAAATATTAGATATTCATCCCTGCAACTCTATTTGCAGAGAAAAAATTACAAAAACAGAAGGAAAAGATTTACCATACAAACTACCTACACACTGATGTTGCCTAGAGCATTCCACCAAATGGACGCTTCTCTGCAGTTATGTCTAGACCATTCCAGTCTTATCTCTCTCATAATTTCTGTCATGTATTGAATCAGCCAAGGTAACTCTTCTTTTGGTGAAAGTGTAGTTCTTAGAATCGTCCTGTAGTTTCTTTACAAATGCCACATTTTTATATCTTTTTATCATTTTTGGAATAAAATTGTACCACCGTACATAGCACTAAATGTAATGTAGGTCATTTGATTTTTGTACTATACTGACACATTGGTGTTATTACACTGAATTCAAAAACATGCTTTATACAGACATTGGTAAATGTGTTTCTGTAAGTGTGTAAGACAGAGAATATTAGTTTATTTGAGGGATTTCATAAAGAGCTGACCTTGGATGATTTTCTAGATCTGTCTCAAGGAATTTACAATCTTTATCCTTCTCTTTCTTCTACCTTTCACTTCAGAATAACCCACATTTAAGCCTTTAAGACTTATAACTATTCAACTTTCATGCCACTTCATTGTTTCTTTTCCAGAAACATGATATACAACATGCTTAAAAGCAACTCTTCTGTTACTTGGGTTTGAGTAGAAAGCCCAGACATAGTGCAGCATTAAATTAACACAATATTGAGGGAGTTGTGTGGTTTTGAGGGTTTTCTAATATTTTGCAAGGCAATTGAGAATGAATTCTGTACCTTGGCATCTAGAGCAAGAAGAAGCAAGTGCCCTGCTTATGCCTGACTGGGAATGCTCTGAAAGTGCTTCTTAAAATACAGTACAGCATGTTTATAAAAATAACCAACAAGAGCATAGTAAGAAAAGACTTTATCCAATTATATGTATGTGCATGGAAGACTACCTAAAAATTAGACAACAAACAAAATATGTAATTTTCTTTTTTTTATTTTCAGATGAAATAATGTTTTGTTTTCTGTCTCTATCTATTTAAGAAACAATTATTGTCCCTGTTGAAATTGTGAAATGACAACATTTTTAATGTCATTGGATTTTGAAGTGCATTCTACTTGGTTAATTTTAAAGTGTATTTTAAAAATATCTGTAACTATCTATTTTGTTTAGTTGTGCAGGCAGGTGATTGTAGTGTCTTTGCAGAAATTCCACATTTTCTAATGTAAGTGTCAGATTTACATGCCTCTAGAAAAGTCAGACTGTATTTTAAGGTAGTGCTTTTAGTCTATTGTATGTTAATAAATTAGAATGAAATTATTTTCTTAAAATATTGCAATTTTAAAGTGTTGCAGAAAAAAAGGAGAAAACAAAAGAGTGACCTTTAAATTGTAGTAAAACTTGTCCAAACGACATGTGGGGGGCTATTTTCCAAAGGGTGGTCTTAGGTATTCAACATCAGTACCATGGGACATTCAGAGAAAAAAAAGAAAGTAACTTTCCAAAGACAACTGAGTATTTGGGCATCATTCTGCTATTGAAATATGCCCTCAATTCTCAATATGTTACAATGGAAAATTAGTACTTAGTTAATGATGTTTTCAAAATCTCTGTCCATTATAACGTGTGTTGTTTTCACTGTTCTGCTCATGATATCAGGTGGAAAATCTGACATAAAAGCTTTCATCTGGAAATACTGATTCAATAAAGCTGGAACCAGCTTATTTCCAATTTTTTAGGCAATGCAGACTGCCTTCTTTACAATCACCAACCTACTCACACCAAAAACCACTCCCAAAAAGGGGAGTTCCTTGACTTCCCAGGTTCCCAACAACTTGCTTTATGGTGTGTTCAGGGAGACATGGCTTACAGTGCTTCCCATCCACACAAACAGGAATGGCAGCAGGACACTGCTGAAGAAGTGACCTGCACAGTCTTGGAGCTACCAGGCACATCATTTGGCTAGTTAGCTGTGTAGGTACTGGCAGTCTGCACAGAGGCAAACTCTGAATCCCAGAGCACAGGAAGCTGCTTTGTTTTAATGCCCAAGTAGCTAGAGATACTGAAAGCCTGGTAACTTTATAATGTCAGTTTTTGCCAGCTTGTTTATGTGTGAGCTGCTGAGGTACCTGACTTGCTGCTGCTCTTCTGCTTACCTACTACACATCTATGTAGTGGGATCCCAGTATCTGATAAAATCTAGAAAGGAAATGTTTGGATAATCTGCTCTTAAAATCAAACACCATGTTTATATCTTACAAATGGACTGTACTAAAAGCCAAAAGAAAATCAGATATTACAGATCTGCTTATTTGCATGTCTTGTGAGTCAATTTTCTGAGGCTGGGACTATAAAATGCTACAACAGACTAAAATTTTTGTGCAGTGAGAAATTCGCTTTAGCCAGAAAAAACTTTTTAAGGATGACAATGCAGTTACAAGCACAGGGAAGTCCTTAGAGAAGGTATTGACTATGTCTGCAAGAGGGCATAGGCAACATGAAAAGTATAAGTAATCTCAGCCATAGATGTGTCTGCTCTATGGCTAGAAAAGTTTTGAATAAAAGCAGGGCAAGAAGCATGACAGTTTAGAACAAAAGGAAGTGTATAAGAAGCCTGCTGTGCCTATTTCCAAAAGCCAGAATGAAGGACACAGGGTGCTATTAGGTAGATATTTCAGCTGCAAGTGTTATTTTAAAGGTCAGTATAATTAGAAATTAGGCACCCAGGGTGAAGCTCTTTCGTTAGGTATTAATTAACTGGGTTTCAGAGCTGGTGACTGAGTGCCCTTTTAGCAGTAAATTCTAAACAAGTCAGTTGTCAGTGTCCAAGAAATTCCAAAGCAAGTTCTAGGTGTCAACTTGTTTAGGTGCCCAGCTCCTGGGTTAATTGGTTCCTGGTGCTCTCAGGTAGTATAGGTAGCCTTGCAGCTTAGGAAACAAGCCATTGTCATTCACTGCAGGTATTTCCAGCAAGTTAGAAAATTCCACAGCAGTTCTTAAAATATCTGGAAACCTATGGAAAACAATGTGTGAGCTGACCTTTTGTTGAGATTTCTAATTTCAAAAAACAAAACCAACAAAAACCACCAAACTAAAACAGACATTTCTTAACAGTAAAGATCTGGATTTTCCATTTAGCTCTATTGTCCATTACTTCATGAAGTTACAGCAATACTCAAAGCAATATGCAGTTCACTCTGTAAATTTGTGATCGATTCTTTAAAAGTGAAGCTTATAGGGAAATCAAGAGTGTATAAATTCACAGAGTACATTTTACAATTTTACCAAGTTTCGGTGTTCACTTGTTGCAAAACAAAACATTAATTAAATGAGGGACATCATCTACAGCTTCTGCCCCCAAATGGATACATCTTGAATAAAAAGTTTAGCATCACTCGTTATTTGTCAGTGTAGCTCAAGATCCCACAGCCAATCACTAATGGGGAGGCTAATCTAAAGCCACAGGGAGAACATAATAATACTAGCTTCTGATAATAATACTAGCCTGATTTTTCACAAAGCTTTTTGTAGTTTGTAGTGAGCAGAAACCCATAGAGCTTCCACAAATTCAGGAAATAGAAGGAGATACAATTTGAGAAGCACAGTGGGACATAATGATACCTGAGCTTGAGGGCCATTCCACNGTTAGGTATTAATTAACTGGGTTTCAGAGCTGGTGACTGAGTGCCCTTTTAGCAGTAAATTCTAAACAAGTCAGTTGTCAGTGTCCAAGAAATTCCAAAGCAAGTTCTAGGTGTCAACTTGTTTAGGTGCCCAGCTCCTGGGTTAATTGGTTCCTGGTGCTCTCAGGTAGTATAGGTAGCCTTGCAGCTTAGGAAACAAGCCATTGTCATTCACTGCAGGTATTTCCAGCAAGTTAGAAAATTCCACAGCAGTTCTTAAAATATCTGGAAACCTATGGAAAACAATGTGTGAGCTGACCTTTTGTTGAGATTTCTAATTTCAAAAAACAAAACCAACAAAAACCACCAAACTAAAACAGACATTTCTTAACAGTAAAGATCTGGATTTTCCATTTAGCTCTATTGTCCATTACTTCATGAAGTTACAGCAATACTCAAAGCAATATGCAGTTCACTCTGTAAATTTGTGATCGATTCTTTAAAAGTGAAGCTTATAGGGAAATCAAGAGTGTATAAATTCACAGAGTACATTTTACAATTTTACCAAGTTTCGGTGTTCACTTGTTGCAAAACAAAACATTAATTAAATGAGGGACATCATCTACAGCTTCTGCCCCCAAATGGATACATCTTGAATAAAAAGTTTAGCATCACTCGTTATTTGTCAGTGTAGCTCAAGATCCCACAGCCAATCACTAATGGGGAGGCTAATCTAAAGCCACAGGGAGAACATAATAATACTAGCTTCTGATAATAATACTAGCCTGATTTTTCACAAAGCTTTTTGTAGTGTGTAGTGAGCAGAAACCCATAGAGCTTCCACAAATTCAGGAAATAGAAGGAGATACAATTTGAGAAGCACAGTGGGACATAATGATACCTGAGCTTGAGGGCCATTCCACAGAGGCATAACTGTCTAGCAAATACAAATTACTTACCAAGTTTTTTTAACATAGCTTAAAAGAACCATTCCCAGTGACAAGCATGTGCTCTTCCTCTCTCTCCCTGAATGCATACATATATATAAAACCCTGGCAAACTCTGGTAGAAGTTGGGATTAAAGAACTTTTATACTGGAGGTACACGGGTATCTGACGTACAATCTGTTTACATTTCATAAAGATGGCATATTAAAAAGAAGAGTATAGCACACTGATATTTAGGAAAGTGATATGTAGCCAGAATTTGTCCCTCTGCTACCCAAACCAACAAGATTAATCCAGAACACATAGCTGTCTCTTCCCATTTTCAGTAGTCACAGACAACAGCAAGGATTTCTCTGCTCCATATATCTCTATTCTCCTCAGCAGTGATTTGTTCAGAAAACTACTAGCTGTATAAATATTACTTATATAGCCTGTATTAACAAAACAGTATTAAACCTTATATGAGTACATTAATTGCAAACTTCCTACAATTCAATTAATAAAAAAAATATTAATTTCAACGTGACTTTGAGTAGGGTAACTTGCATACTTCGTATCTTTTCACTGTTTCTGATCTGTGGTTCACATGCAAACTTGGAAGCAAACAATGCGTTATTCATCATAGGTCATCACTTTGCATAGATCACCATCTACACTTGCTTTCTCTCCTGCCTACTGGGCAATAGCATTAATACAGAAAATAGAACTTTGTTGCCTTTTCTGACAATTCCAGTACTTATTTCTGGCTTCTCCCACCTTTCTAGCAGTTGACTTCTTCAGAGTCATAACTGGATCACATTGTATTGCTTTTGTATTCAATAACTTCTCATGAATATCACTTCCAGAATGTTTTCAAACATGTTTGGCAGTTACTCCAAACTCTTACGTTTTAGTTAGAATTAAAAGTAAAAGCTTTTCTGTACAAGGAAATATTTCTGAAAGTTACATTGATTCCTGTTCTCATGGACAAAGGCAAGGTATTTCAAAGTTTATCACTGGGGAAGAGAGGAAAAAGACAATTACACTTCAGGGCTGCTTACCACTAATGGATAAATCACCAAACCACATCTTCAGTGGATTGGGGAGGCTTAAGTATAGTTGAATGGGCAATCAACTTTTCCAGAAGTTTCAATGCTCTTCTCAGTCAACCAGACACCTTTATTCTACACTGATTACAAATCTAATGAAATTGCATAGAGTAGTATACCTAAATACTACATATATAACTGATAAAAATCAGTCCTCAGAATATTGTTGTAATACAGCATTTGAATTCATAGCACAACACTTAACAGAAATACAGAAGAACCCTTGTACTGTTTATATTTCATCAAAGATGGCAGATTAAAAATAAGAGCAGAGCACACTGATATTTTGGAATATCAATGCATTCAGTTGATGACTGAATTTGGCTTATAGATTTAATCACTGCTTTAGGACTTGCTGTTGAAAACAGCTATATAAAATAGTCATTAGCAATATAAAAGCTGAAAATGCATTGGTTTATATGCGTGAAGATTTTAAACACTTTCAAGTTTTCCTTGCTTAAAAGTTTGAAACTTACAAACCTTGAATTTAAAATAATTTCCAGAGAAGTATTAGAGAAAGAATTATTAACTGATCCTTAGCCTTATCAAAACCTATTTATTTATACCAATTATTTTATTTTTCCCATCATGTCTCATTCAAAGATACTACCAAGTAACTATTCTCAGATATTCACTCCATCATATGCATGTTGCTCACACAATACAGTTGGGAGGAGGATTAGGTCTAGTGTTTCTAAGACCGATGGAGGAAAACCTCTTCCTATGTGTTCAGCACCTTTTTTACTAAATATAGGTTTCAGATGAATACTGCATAATACGTGATGGTGAGTATTACAGTACAGCAAACATCACAAGAGGTAATGTAGTTAGAAGGAACAATCAAGCTGAGTGCAGGGTGTGGAGGAAGTGCCCTCATGCATATTTGTCTAAGTTTCGCTCACAGGACAAATCCAGGCTAGTGTTCATGACCAAGATGAATAAAGGGTTTTCCTATATCCTCTGAAGCACTGAGGACGAGCTTATCTGGGATTAGCAAGGGCTGAATTTGGTTATCTTTGTGGGGGGGTTGATTTTTTTGTTTGGTTGGGGTTTTTATGTAACCAGACAACTAATGGATAGATTTTTATTAATATTGAAGGTAAAAAAAGATATTTTCATTATTTTAGTTAGAGAAGAAAGAAACTTTTTACCTAAATCATAAAGTCTTTGTTACTTTGTCGTAGGGTGAAAAACGAAAGTAAAAATGGTCTTTTTTCCTACCGTGCGGGAGACTCGTGCGCGGGGCTGCTGGCGGCGGCGGCTGGGCAGGAGCCCGTACCGCTGCCCTGGATGCCCTCGGCCGGGCCATGCAGTGCCCGCGCCGTGGCCACCTCTGCCATCTCTGCTGGAGATGAAGGAGGCGGCGGCGGTGCTCAGCGCGTGCGTCCCTCGGAGTGGCATCAGCCATGGGTTGGCGGGGCAAGCGGGGCGGGCACAGCGGCACGCACTGCCAGGAACCACCGCTGGAGGCGCGGCCCCATCCCCGGGCCAGGGTCAGCCATGGCCCCGCTCCGAGCCCCAGGCGCGGAGTCCGGCACCGACTGCGGAGCGGCGGCCAGCCCGGGAGCACGTGGTGCTGGTGCCGGAGGTGGCCTCCCGGCGCACGTGTCATTTCCAGACGGCTGCAGCGTTTCCCATGAACAACTGTGCGCACGGGGCGGGCCGCCGGGGTGCTGACCAATCACAGGAAAGGCCGGCCCCTGGGGCCCATCTACGAATGCGCAGATCGGGATCCCCTATAAAAAGGGGAGAGTGAGCACCATTTTCCTCTCTTTGGCTTCGGAGATCCTGGGGGTAACATCGCTCCTCGCCGCTGTGCCAGGACCTACGTCCACATGGAGGACGGATCAGCAGTTCCGCCATGGCAGCTTGGTGTGGTATTTCGTGGGAGGGGGGAGCCATTTCTCTTTTCTTTGTGATCATGTTTTTTCNGTGTTCTTTTTCTTTTTGGGGTGTGTCTGTGGCTTCTCTCAGACATCTCTTGTCAAAATCACTAATTTTGTGGTAAAACCACAACATACTTCATTATACCATTGAAAGAAAATTATATCTTAACATTTGCTCATTTGCAACACTTTAAAATCTATTGTTATAATAATAAAGAAGAAACAATAATGAGCAAGGAGCCTCTATTAATTCGACAACTTGGCTAATACAGGCAGCATGGTTTCAATATAATGATCCAAGTGATGTTTTTCAAATAGGTCTGCCCATTTTCAGTAACAAGATGGGTGAAGTTTCTTACCCTTCAATAAGCATTGTAAAATGATTTAATCATAGGCCAAATGTGTTATTTTAATTTTTTTTTTCTGTATAAAATCTCTAAAGGAAATACTGTTTCATCAGTGGTATAAATTTCACAGTTTGCTATGCTTTCAGTTGCCCAACCTGAGCCACTTCTTTACTCTTGGCTTTCTACTAACATTCACAGTTTACAGAATATAACTGTTTGAATTATAGCAGTGTAAAATAATTCCATTTATCATGAGAAAACAGAGCTATCAAATGCTATCAAATTAAAACTGCCATCAAGAGGGAAAGTATTTGGACTGTAGAATAAAAAGAGTATAATTTTGACCATAAATTCTATTTCTAAGAAAAATGTAGGTTTTGTCCTCAAAAAAATCCAGAAGAAAAGCAGTCCTCAAATCTCATACTCTGTCAAAATCAGACTTCACTGATGCCAGGCACTTAAAACACCTCACGAGTGTAACTAAAAAAGATCCTTTTACATGTGTAGCTACTGTTCTAAAACAAACTCTATGTACATTTTACATAGAGATTGAATTTTCATAATATCTGACTTCGTTTTCCCTCATATCTGCATCCAACACTTAATCTAGTTTCTCATTTTGGCATCCTACAGATTTAAGTTGGTGGCTTTTGCCTGACTCCTGCTTGCTTAATACCACTAGAAAAAAAAGTAATCATGAGAGTGTCCTGTCTAAGGAAAGAGATCAGTGGTGACGTAAAATTATCTAGAGCTGCAAAACTAATGTAAAATTCAGTTTGATAGAAAACATCCAAATAATTCTCTCATTGTTCATCACATTGCTCCCTTACAAAGGTTTTCAGACATGATAAGGAACTATGCTGTTCTAATTGGTGAGTATATTTTAGCACTTACTAAAACTATAACACAATACATAGCCTGCTTCTCAACATAACCCAGTTTCCCTCTTTACAGGCTCAAGATCTTATGAAGACAAATTGGCCAATCTGATGCGATGTGTCTCTGAAAAACCATTTCAAAGGGTACAATTTCCACAGCCACCCTTGTGTTATACGTCAATCTTCTTTACACAGTATTATGAGATAATGGACTAGTCTTCTTTTACAAGGATGTGAAAATAGTACAGAGATAACAAGGACCAAATATGTTGTGACTGATACATTACAGAATTCATCTTGAACCCCACTGGTTTTGTTACAATCCACTTGGATGTGTTTTCACCTTCAATTTATGGCTCCTTTTTTAGAGTGCCACTTGTCTTAGATCAGTCTTTAAAACCAGGAGGAGATTTTGGACTTGTCTATCTCTCTTCCAAGACAATTGTCTACATCTGTGGAAAACTTCAATATATCCTACAGAATAAGCTGACATTCGAGGAGCTAAATCAAAATGTACTTCTGTACTTCACATCAGTAACCACCAAATGTCTTTATTTTCTCTCAGGTAATCACATCAGCACAAAATATCACAAGGCTTAAATAAGAACAAAATATTGGAACAATATTTCAGTTTGAAACTCCTGCCCACATATCTGATTTGGATATAAAAATGTGAATCTGGACTAGACATTTTATACTAAAACTAAAATTTTCTAACTTTAGAGCTAGGCTAAAAAAAAATTAACTGCAAAAATATTTGGAAGAAATAAACCCAGAAATATAAGAAACCACCCTGAGGATCTTCGCAACCATGCTAGATCTCTTTTCATAAGATTTGTAGAAGCAGTAGCTGGAAATTTCAAGGGAAGAAAACAAATAAATTAGAATTTTCTATGTATATGGAAATTCCTGTGGGAATAAGCATTCACAGCTCATTCACTGACAAAAAGAAGGGAAAACACATGTCTGTACAGACACATGCACATTTCTTTTATGCAAACAGGCATTTAGAGGCAGTTAAAGACCATGAAAAAATACTTTTTAAATTTGACACCATATGAAAGAATGTACTCATTCTTCTTTGTTTCCTCCTCTGTTGCTCCAGAGAGGACGGTTCCAAAGAGGTTGCCTTGTATTCCACTACTCTAAACCTGTTGCTTTGACCAACAACGCTTAATCCAGAAATTCTTACAGTCAGTGGAAGATAACCCTTAATTTTTTCCAAACATTCTTTTTCCATCTTCTAGATGCTGTAGAACATGATTATATAGCTAAAAAAAAATAAAACTGCACTCATCATGAAAAGAATTATACTTCAAAACTTCTTATGTTCAGCCTAGCACAGAAATGCCCTTGAAGTTGTATGACATGAAACTTTTAACAGCCTTGTCTGTAAAGGCTCATGGTACTTACAGTCTGGAATTGATGATACAAGGTCCACGAAATAGCACAGCCATCAATAGTTGCAGCAGAAGTTCCAGCCCTCTAAAACTGAGACAGTCAACATATTACTTAATCAGAAACGGGCAAGTAAGCAAAAATATACTTTACCTCCACTATCTTATGACATTAGGTTTTGGAGAAAAATGCAAGTTGGTCATTTTAAAGAATGTATAGTGCTGTTACCTTCAGCATTTTCATATATACCTAATTTATTGAACATTGGCTTCTGCTTCCTTCTTTAAAAGGAGGTATCCTGCTTTTAAAAAAGGTGTCGTATGCTCATCTCAGACTGGGTATAATCAGTCATTACTGCAGAGGGATAGGAAGGGCTGATAAAGAGATGATGATTCTTTATTTCTGCACAGCTTCCCACACTACCTGTAGAAATGTTTAAGGCTGCTATGAATCACGAGTTAGTGATGAGATTGGGCTTCTACAACACTTCTCAGTAATAATCTTCAGAAAGGTTCAACTTTGCAGATAAGGACAAATTTAATCTTGACAAATACAGTGTTATTCATAAGAGACCAGGATTTTTATAAACTGTAACTTAACAATGGCAGTAAATAAAAATGTGCAACATTGAAAAGAAAAAAAATGCCTAGCTGTTTAATATGATTTTATATCTTAAAATCCTTACCTTTCAAAAAGATGTTTTTTCAAAGGAGAAAATATCAGGTCAGTTTCATAACAATAAATTAGTGTTTCTGTGTATGTAACATCTAGATCAATTTATGAATTTAGACTTAAAAGTAATATGACAAATTTGGTGCATGGATGGAGTGATTATGGTCATCTAAAAGCACACAAACTCATCTCTAGGAAATGTAACATTTACCCATGTTTCATTTTTGAACCAAAAAAGTGACTGACGGAAAGAACATGAACTTAATGAGAAAAAAAACCAATAATCAGCAGAATATTTCAAGTAACAGAATAAGTAGTTTTTATTTTAAAAGGGATACTTTCATGTAATTCATTTTGAAGGTTTTAACTGAACTTCATGTCAAGACTTTACTATGGTTACTTAGAGCATATTGCTAGAAAGTCAATAATCTTTAGTACTGACACCTATTATACTGGAGCAAAAAAAAAAGCTATGTTCCTCCAACCGCAGTTCTTATTATAATCTGTACTATTTCTTTTCAAAAGGTTTAGCTATTAATTATATACATATATTTATAAAGAAATCCTAGAAAACTGGTACCATAATAGAATGTTTTACAGTTTTTTCTAAGAGAGTATCAGCAGTCAGTTTATAAACCCTTACTATCAAAGGTTTATGACTGATCCATAAAAATCAGTCCATTGTATAACTTCACTTATTAACTCTTATTTTAGGAGTCTGCTCTTTCCACCTTACTAAAAAGCCAGAATTTATTTCTGTGCCCAAGCTATGCATTTATTTTTAGAAATACTGTTTTATGAGTGATTTTCTTCCAGTTATTTTCGCTTCCCAATTACACAGCATGACATTTTAAAAATAATGTAACAAACCTTTTAATATAAATGTAAGATGATTTCTCAGCTTTCAAAGGCATAGATCATTAATAAGAGAATAAGTCTAACACATTTAATCCCAGGTCCTGAGCTTCTCTTTTAGTTCACTTTATTCATTATTGAGTAAAGCGTCCCTTAGTTGTTGCTTCTTTTTGTTTTTGCTGCAGGTCTCA
>VYZS01065374.1:5972-23723 GCA_013400695.1 Neodrepanis coruscans
TTTTGCTAGTTTCCACCAAGAACTGGGAAGCTGCAAAAGCAACAAACAAAAGGCAGACTGTGCTTTCCCACCCCTCCTTTGAAAGAGGCAGATGAAGAATTGGGATTGTGGCTTCCAGTGCAGGACCCAGGCTGTCTAGGAGAAGTGGCATGGCACATACCTCCTGCAGTACTGGGTGCCAAGAATGACCACTGGCCCCACATCCCATGAGCATCAGGGCTGGAAATGATACAGCTTGGAAATACAGTCACAGACAGGCATAGTTTGAGGAAACAGATGGCAAAGGCAGCATTTCCTGTTATTCCCACTATTTTTGGTTCACTGATGGAGGATGCACCCAAATGTACCCACCAATGGCTTTGCAGTTACTTGGATCCTGCTCACAAGCCAGGTACCATGACTGGGCCACTGGCCCTGCAGCACCAGCTGCTTTCTGAGTACTCAGTGTTTTACTGATGGAGGAAATCCTTCTAGAAAGGCCACCAGAGCATTCCTACAATGCTAATCATTCCCACAGCCTGGTAAGGAAAAGCATTTGACATAAGGTACCCTTGGCTGCAAAACTGGAGCTTCTTTAATCCTCTGTTTAACTTCTGCAGTTTGCTTTCAAACAGTTCCCATCTCTGATCCCCATGATGCTGCTGTAACTCACCTCTTGCCCGAGTTTCCTCTACCTGACTACTGTGAACCTATGCGTGGTTTGACAGTCCAATGTAGGAGGGAGCTTCCAAGAAAACGATGTTGTGAGTAACAGCTCTGCAGGCTCAGCTGCAGGAGTGCACTGTGGGGACCACACAAAAGACTTGGGACATGCCAGCCCATGCCACTGAGAGGATGTGGCATAACATTAGGCAGTATTGCAGTTTGTCCAGTGTGTGATATAATGTCTTAGGTATGTAAACATCATCTTGTGATCTGCTCTGGCCCTAAGACTGGTTTAGTGACCTCTGCATAACCATCTTTCCTTTTGTCTACTGGCTGTATTAACCAAAACAATCTTTGCACTATAAAAATAGATGATTTTGTAGTAGAGACTCCATTAAAGGCTCCATTTTGCCCCTGTATAGCTGTACATAGTCTTTCTTCCTTTCTGGGATTCTCTGGTCACTAGCATTGCACACACAAGGCCTATATATCTTGTGGGAAGTTGTGGCACAGAGAGTCCTATGTCCAACACCAAATTGAAGATTCCGGTTTTAAGGGATCACACAATACTGCCTACAAGAGGGTTGCTCAGTGCCACTGCTGGAAGGAGGGTGGAAAACTGCTCAAACCCAAGAAATGCTTTGGGGATTAACTAATTTTTTTGAATCCTCAGCAGTGTTCTGCACTACCAAAGTGCACTCCTTGCATCCAGAGAGGAGAATTGCACACCATGTGATACAGACAGGGATTCTACATGTGTTCCAGGATTCTGAAACAGTGAAGGGATGCATGAAAGAGTGAGAAAAACCCGTGTCCATACAACTGCTGGTCCTAGATAAACCATATGGCTACCAAAAATAAAGTGATGGGTTGGCTTAATGGAGGTATCTGTACATACTGTCTGTGCCAGGTTGTGCTGTCCGGAGGTGCATTTGAAGGCTGAAGGCTTGCACTGATAGTCACGAGTTTGTTGAAACGCAGTGTTATTAGACCAAGCATTTTGTACTGGTGCAGCAGCCAGTATCAGATGCTTCAGGATAAAGAATCTCTGTGAGTTACGAGAGAGGATCCGGCACTATAAATTGGAGATTAATCAGGATGGCATCCATTTTAAGAACATCTAAAACTGTCACCAGTCTCTGCAAAGCAGAACTGATATCTGTGAAACAGGAACAAAGGACCTGTTCTCTTCTTCAGCTTGATTGCTAGTCAAGGTGAGACATTTAGCATTCAGAGTCATCATTAAATGTTCACCAGATAGGGTCTTAGTTGTTAAGTCAGCAGGTGAGAAAAACAGAAGATATCTCCACCACACTTCTCAACAAAATGCCCACATATATCAAGGGGTTTTTTTCTGCAGTTTTACAGTCAAGACCCCTCAGTATCCCAATCACATTCTTTTTAAAACAGATACCATGCATCAAAGTTAAAATTCTCTTGTGAATTTGGAACTAGAATGAAGGTCAAGAAACACTGTTCTAAGAGGACAACTGGTTAATGAATTTGATGAAATCAAATCACCATCACAGGAATCAAATCATCGTACAAAGCAAATAAATCTCTCTATGTCCAAGAGCAGTCCTTGCTGACCCAATTCTGGCACAGAGCACATTTTAATTTGAAAATTTGCAGTATACAGAGATAGAAAGAAAGCTCCAAATGTCTCATGTAAAATGCAGGGGTCCCTCACAATGTCTCTCAGGGCCTACCTATCTCCTGATGTGAGAGAGGAACTCCTCCAATGATCCATGCATCAGGGAAACAAACACTGGGGTCATTAGTTTCCTGATTCTACCATTTGTTGGGGTGAACATGCACAAATTTAGGATCATGCCAACTGAGTCTAACTTTGGGAGTAAATTTTACAAATTCTTTGCTCCAACAAAAAATTGCCACAGTTCTGCTTACTTCTTATAGTTGTTCCTTTTGCCTTCTACTCCGCGTTTCGAGTTTGCTGTTCGGGTGCTGAGAAATGTTTTCTGCCTCCCCTGACATGTACAACAGGTGTCCTATGAAATCAGTCAAACCAATTCTGCCTCTCAAGAGCAGATCTATAGACCTGCTCAACTCTCCTAACACAGGCATCCAAACAGACCTTTGGTGATAATTTTAGGCTTCAGCATGATTTCCCAATGTTCTTCAAGTTGCTGTATGTACATACCCATTAAGAAAATTATTATATTAATCTCTCAGACATGATAGACATGATGACATGATAGACATTAAGTCCAAGTAAAGCTTTTTGAAGAAACTAAGCTTGGTAATACAAGTTCATTATACTGTTGATCCAACTACATTAAACTGCAGTGCCTCTTTACCCTGCTCAAAAATAAAGGTCTAGGAGCTCTGTAGAATCAACCATCTTTAAAATATTTCAGAGATTGATTTCAAGTTAATACAATCTAGAAAGCAAAGTTGTGGCAACTTTTTCTATATCATCCTGGAGGTAGTCAGACCTTGGGGAGTGTACTTTGACACTGCTGATAAGGGGAAAGGCAAGTGCTACATTTCATCTAGTAAATAATTTCTGGACTTGCATTCCTGTGCATTCATGCACAAATCAAGAACACTGTTGTGCCTCAAATATCCATAGGCCTCACGGTGAGACCCAAGAAAATGTGTGGCAAACAGCAACACATACCCTCCAGCACTGAAAACCCTGATAATAGAAACTGAAGCTCACTGCTGCATCCTTTAATTTTACTTTGGACTGTCAGGCAAACATATGGTACTATATCCCTGCTGCCACTGATGGGAGCCCTGAATCAGGGTGGAAAAAACCGCCCTGCCTTCTTCTATCTTTGTGTAACATCCCTCCTTTGCAGATGGGGCTCAGAAACCAGCCATGCAGTGTGAATTGCCAGCGGTGTGCTATGCTAAGAAAAGAGAAACAGAGTGTACACCTACTGAAACCACTGCATCCCTAAAAACAAGTCAGAACAGCAGATGTATAGAGACAAAGCTGGGCTTTTTCAGACTTGCAGAGAGGATTACCCTGCCTATCAACTGCCACACCCACTGTGTGGGGTCACTCACATCAGTGCAGTGTATTATCCCTGCTTTTCAGTACGGTGTGCAGAATATTCAGGACAGCAAAGGTCCAGTACTTTTAAAACTGAGTTTTACTTAATTCCTTAGGTTGCTACTCATTGGCAGCTGCTTGGCAAAGATCAGCACTTCAAAGTGTCCTTCAGAGACACACCTAATAGGGGATACTCCCAGCAACACAGCCATGTCCTGCTCAGCCCCCCTCTATGTGAGACACCACAGGTGTAGGAAGGAACTGTGGGAGCAGGGATGGGAAAGTCCTTCTCTGGTCGGGCTTAGGCAGCTGTTGTCAACACCACTTCCTACATGCCAAAGCTTCCTTTTGCATAAAAACAATACTGATTTTTTTTCAGGTGAGTGATTTTTCTAGAATGGATAAAATAAGGCACAGGAAAGCATTACTGTTTCCTATGGAAAGAACATTTCAACTTTTTTGTTTGGCAAAACCAGATATTCTTTTTATAAAATCTTAATAGAATTGATTTGGTTACAGGGCAGGGCTGTTTCTACTACCACTACTACCACAACAAAGAAGGTGAACTTTGCTGTGGCTTCAAGGGCCTCCATGGAGCTGTGAGCCTTGTGGGACTGACAACATCTCAGCTTTTCTGAGTACTGGGGAAAAGTGGGAGAAGAAAACATGCAAAATTTGAGTTACCCTGACGAGAAACTGCTTGCAGTAGAGCCATAAACATACACTCAGTTTGAAGAAAACCTAAGGCAACTCATTTAAGGTAACTGTCACCTCTCATGCTCCTGTATAGTGGCAGTGAAGCAAAAAAGTGCTGCCAAATACAGCAGCAGAGGGAATGTTTTATCTTCCTCCTTTCCAGGCTTCCAGACCATGGACCACAGCTGGGAGGCTGGTTAGTGCAACCTTCCTCTAAATTTAGCGCCCAGATCACTTGCACTTAGGCGCGCTTCCAGCCACCAAGGATGCTGATGTGACTGACTTTGATGCTCTAGCAGCCTAGTGGCTCCTGAGTAAACTGTCTGGAATGTCCAACACGAAATATGTTTCAGGCATGGTAAGCATTAAAACCCAGAGGGATGGGGCCTGAGAGTCCATAGGGACTCACTCTGCCTAAGCCTCTACTCAATGCAAGGCAGAAAGGTGGGATGGTTTCTCCTAAGTGCTTTTTGTTTTTAACATATGTGCTACATGCACATAGGGTTTATTTGTATTGTGTGACACCTAAAATCTCACAGAAAATTCTGCCAAAGCATACATGATATTTATCTGACCAGATCCAGATCATGGAAAAATGCAATCTGTTCTCTCTCTTCAAAATACTACCTTTACTTCTGGACAAGCTAATTATGATTTCCTACTCACAAACATGGGTCATTGGCTTTTTGAAGGAAATAGGTGGGTAGGGGTTTTGCAGGGATGGTAATGGCTTTTTTTTTTTTTTTTAAATGTTTAATAGTTCAGACTTTCTATGTGCCAGAGCAGGTCCCAAACAAAAAAACACCCCAGGGAACTAGAAAAGCGCTACAAAAGCACCTATTCCATGCTCTGTGTCTTTTGCTGGTGCCCTGCTCTGGCTGAGCAAAGTAAACTCACTCACTTCCACCAGACTCAGGTGGATGGTGAGAGCTGCACAGGCTCCTCCAAGGGTGACAAACCAGTGCTAGTGCCCCAGTCAGAGCAAGCTCAGGTAAGGAGGAGCACCCTGCTCTTCATGGCTCACACCAGTGAAACGTTAGCAACACATTGACATCCTCATCCCCTGCTCTTGTCCAAGCTTTGTCTGGGTTAATTTAGACTGAAGCCAATTTCTCTCTTTTGTGCTCTACAGAGTGGGGGTCTATGTCCCCTCTCCCAGTTTTCCCTATGTGCATGTGCTCGAGAGACCAGAGCAGACAGAGATGATTGGCTGGTGCTTACTGGTCCTCCTCACTTCGTCCTCCCTTGTATTCCACTCTGCCGCATTTGGCAGCTCCCCAGACTCCCAGCTGGTGAACTCTGCAAGCTCCTTCCAATGGTAGACAAGCCCCAAGGAGCTGAAGGGTGAACCAAGACCTGGTGGTTTTAACTGCACCATCAAAAGAAAAAGTCTCATCCACTGTGTGAGCACACGGAAACACTTTTCCTGTCACTCTTACGTAGGTAATGGAAAAATTGACTTCTTTATTTAATTTTATTTGTTTTAACTGTCAAGAGCTGGCAGCTCCTGAAAGAAAGCATTAAGTGGGAGAAGTGGAAAGAGTCCTATCTGCTTGCTCTGTTCATTGCCATAGTCTGGAGTGCTTTCATTCTGTGTTTGTACAGTTTCTAGTACAACATGGTCCTGACCCAACTATTCGGATGAATAAGTTCATAGTAAGGAGTTGTTTGCTGCTCTGAGTATACTTTCTTTGTGGTTGTTAATATAAGTAATGGTAAGTGGAGCTAACTGTTGTCTCAACTACTTCTTTCATCAGTACTACATTTTTTCTAGAGTTGGTAACTCAGCCATAAAAAATAGCCTCTGGATGAAAAGTTAGCAGACAGGATTAATAATTATTAGCATTTTAAGGAGCTGCAGGGTCTGTTTTCAGATTTGAACTGCAAATATTTCTAAAAATATGTCATTTTGAATTAAAATGTATAAATGCATAATTATTTTAATAAAAGCTCAGTGGTTTGAGAGATGGTTTATATCAACATCATAGCAGCTTTACTTACAAAACTATTTGATGTGATTTAATCTCTAAAATGCTTTAATGGTTTCAGAGATTTCAGAAAAAATACTGGAAATTATTTACATGGAAATGTCACTGAGCCTCTTGGGTTTTTATAGAACAAGAAAACCCTATCATTTGTAGTCTATCATTACTTGAGTGTAGTCCACTGGAAAAAAAAAATGAGAGATTTTCAAATTTCCTTAACATCTTCCTTGCTCTATTCATTGAGAGAAACTTTGCTGGTCTCCATTCATGAGCTTCAGGTATCATGTCTAAAAAAACCAAATCTGTAAGTATGCAGACCTTCAGGAAAATTAACCAGGGAAAGGCAGAAGAAAAGCAGAGGAATGACACAGAAAGAAGGAAATGAAAAGGGAGGATCAGGAGGTGCCTGACAGCACACTACAGGGAAAACCAAAAAAAAGCATATGCTACAGCTGTGTTCTTTTTTTGCTGTAAAGTAACTCACAATAATCATCTTGCAAGGTCTCATATCCAGAGCTGGTAAAGAAGATCACGTGTTGTCACATTTTTGACTTTGCTGTCTCCTGCATCTTGCTTATTCCTGGTCTGTGGATTCACTTTCTGACCTGTGCTTGGGAGTGACTGTCCTACTCCGTGCTCTGAAACCCTTCCTGGCATCACCACAAAGTTCCTTAATCATTTGCTCCTGGAGACCTTCCAGCCCTGGAGCAATGCACATAGCACCTGAGATAAGAGACTAAGGAGTGAAAGAAACCACGCATCAATCCATTCTGAATATTCAAACCCTTAAGCGAAAAAATTCAAGGCACACAAAAACAGGGACTACTGTATCATTTCACAGCTAAAAAGGCTTTAGAGATGGCCTGCTCTGGCCAGTAAAGATCAAGGTACAAGTTTAAAAACTTTGCTTCTAAGCTGAGGTTCACAAAGGAGTGCAGAGGGAGCCGATGCCCATTTTGCTCTTCTTTAAAAGCCTTGGCTTAGGTCCCCATCCACTCTTGCACAGAATAGCTGGCAGGCAGAGGGTAAATTTTGCCGAGGGTCTGACAAAAAGCAAAAAGCATTTCATATGACAGCCTTCATTGGAGAATCCCAGTCCCTTGGCACTGGGCCACACCAGCCTTGGCCAGATATCAGATCGGACCCCAAAGCTGGTGAGGCCTTTCGTGGGCTTTGAATGAGTCTCTCCAACCTGCATGCAGCGGAGACTCCAGTTAGCTCCAGGCAGGTTTTCCCAAGGATGCTGCATTTCCAGGCGCATCCCGACAGTAACCCTTGCTCTCTCTGGCAGGGAGTTCCTGCATCCCGACGAACCACTGGCCTAAGCTCTTTGACTGGGGGCGAGAAAGCTCCTTTGGGACGCCGCCAGGGCTCCACGAGGGTACGCGCCGCGGCCGCCCACGCCACGCCGTGTGCCACCAAACCTGTCCGAAACCCTGCCCCCTCCAGCGGCGGGAGAAGGGTTGGACTGGGAGGTGCACAGAAGTGCGGGGCACACGGCAGTCTGGGGCCTCGGGGGGCTGCAGTGCCGGAGGGAGCGCGGCCGGGTCGCGGGTGCCGCCGGGGGCTGGAGGCGCCGTGTTGATTTTGGCCAGCGCGCAGTCGCAGTGCGGCCGCTGGCGCGTACAAAGCCGCGGCCGGAGGAGTTTGCGGACTCCCGGTGGTGCGGGCTGCAGAGGATTGGGGCTGAAGTTTTGCGTGGGTCCCGAGCGCCCCACCACTCCCATCCTACCACCATCTCCTTGCCGGAGCGCGGAGCCCGGAGGTGAGCGGCAGGCGAGGGATGGGAGCGGGACGGGGGGTGGGGGGGCAGTGGCAGTGGCGACGGTGCGGCTGCCGCCCCTCTGGTCGGACGGAGCAGCATCGACCCCCCAGCCCCTCCGTGGGTCTGAGTCTGTAGGTCGCGGGGAACGGGCGGTCTGCCACAGTGCCGTCCCGCTGCCCTGAAGGCGGCGGACCAGTATGTCGTGGAGAATTGTTGATATCGCTCCCCGTTTTGAGTAAAAATGCTCGCTTTTGCTGAGCAGGGCATGGACACGCGTGTTGTGTGTATCGCAGCATCCCGCCGGCACTCGGGGCAGCGGAGGCGCGTCCCAGCCCTGTCCCCGCCGCCGCGCGGAGCCGTGAGACCCTCGGAGCCGCCTCGGTCCGCCGCCCCTCGGGGCGGCTGGAGCCGCCTGCGGCCCCGAGCGCTGCCTGCCCGTGGAAATGCTGCCAGGTGGTGTGGGAAGCACCTGGGCGGGCGAGGGAGACAGGGTGCGGCGGTGGGGAAATGGGTCACTTGTAGGAGCTGTGTTCACCGGTGCTTTGTTTAAATGGACCGTCGGTAGCTTGTGAGCTGGCACTTCAAAAAGAGTAGAGAGGTTTTTTTCCTTTTTTTTTCCCCCTTTTTTTTTTTTTTTTGGGTGGGAGGATTGGGACAAGGGGCAGGTCTTGGCCTTTAATGCTCAACATGGGAGCATGCCTAACCTTTAGCTACTCTTCACGGATCTCAAAGCAAAGAAACTAAACAAAAGCAAACCGCAAACTCTTAAAGACATCCTGAAGTGTTTGAAAACTGTCTTGTTTTTTTCAACATTGTAAGACCTCATAGCTTGATACACGTTTATATGTGAAAACTGATTTAGGCATAATTAAAATCCTCAATAATAACTGATTTTCCGTGACTTCTTGCCCCCAGTTACACATAAGACCAAGCTAAGTTTAACATTTCTTGTACTGATGTTAAGGTCAGGCATAGTGTGCTTTTTATTGATTCAAGGCTCTCAGAGGTTTAAATAACCGCAGAGTCCAGCTAGCAGTTCTGTAGCACAGCTGACAACCTTGCATCTTGGCAAGCCATAAAAGGGACCATGACAATTTGCTGATTAAAAATATCGGAGGCATCTTACCCTTTTATTTCAGGTTGACTGGATCTGATTAAATGTTGTGTGGGTTGTGAAGAAAGGAAAATATAAGAAAAGTGAGACGAGGCTGATTGGGTTAATGTGAGTTTTAGAAAGACCAAATGTAGTAAGTGTGCAAGGTGCACAAAGAAGGCCCTGACATTTTTTCAGGTGGGGTTTCAAGCCATTAGAAGTGCTGCTTGGGTCCTAGGTCTGGAATCAGTTTTCCAAAGGGAGTGGGTGCTGGCAGGGTACAGTGTGCTCGCTGCTAGGTGTAGGGCTGCACCCAATCTGTGCTGCAAATGGTATCTTTGAAGCCTTGTCTGAGAATAATTCCTGCCAGATATTCGTGACTAGGTGAAATGGGATCCTACCCCAAAACTGCCTCTTCAACAGGAGATGGGGTGTTGTATGGCAGGGTGTTTCATCCCTCGGTTTTGAGTGGTGCGCGGTGTGTGGGGTGGACTGAGTGTGGAAACTGGTTTCATGAGTGTTGCAGGCAGTGCCAGATGTGGGCTATACCAGTGCTGGGGGCAGCAGCCCTGAGCTGCAGCACAATCCCAACTGTCAGAGTGCAGCTTGGGCTGAAGTGTGGGTGGATATGGGCTCTTGTGTACATCAAAATCTCTGACTTTGCTGACTGTGTGCTTGGTAGGATTTGATATGGCGTTGACTCTGTTTCATTTGTCTGACATCACAGTGTGATTTGTCCATTTTTATTGCTACAGACCTAACTAGGCGGAAATTCATACTAAGGTGCATGTTTCTCTATTGGCAGACAAGATACTGCCATTAAATAGATTATAGATGACCACTCTGTAGTTTTGTGACAACTTCTGTAGGACTCCAGCCCATATGGGATTCCCTAGTATCAGAGTTTTTAAATTTGCACACACCTGCTTTCTTCTAAGATTGGGCTTTACTTTGAAATTCTGCTGGAGAAACTGTGAATAAATCCAGATTCAAAACTGAATGTGGACTGGTTTTATGTGTCAGTTTAGCGTGTCTCTAAAACTCCCACTTCCTTGGGAGAAACAGCAATGGAGGCATTTCTTAAACAAGAAATTACTTTTGTGTGAGATGAGTTGGTGCAGTTGCTCCCTCTCAGTATCTCTTTGCCTTTTCCAACTCTGCAGTTTTCTCAGGTCTGTAAGTTTCTGGTACAGCCTGTGGTCTCGATTTCTGCAGTTCACTGCATGTCTAAATAATAAATGCTGCAAGCAAAATGAAAACATCTAAATGAAGAGCCTATTTTGCAAATGATAAAGAGCCACTGTGAAGAGCTGTCAGGAACGGGCATCTGATAGTGCTTTTAGTTGCTAAAACATTAGTTGTTAATTGAGGACAGTAGCGGATTTTTTTGTGGTGTCAGCACCAGTTGTCGTGGTAGGTCACAGAGAAGGAAGTTTGTTTTTTTTCTCCTAGTCATTTAGCTAATGGAATTGACTAATAGGCCAGAAGGGTTGTTTTCAGGTGTCACTGCTCATACTGTCCAATCTATCCAAATCTGCCCATGTGCTTTAGAAAAGGAAGAAACACAGAACTTGAAAAGTGGCTTGAAAGCTTGTATGAATGTATATTCACAGGTGTGAATTTATCTTAATTTTTGTGGATTGTGACAAGATGACAAGTGTTAAGCTAGTAACTGAGTTTTCACGACATGATCATGAGAATTAGTCCGGGTGGAATTGCAACACAAAATAGAAATGAGCAGTTTGCAAAAACTTCATTCCACTAATGTCCTAAAGATGCAATAAAAACATAGTTTACTGGTGACTTGAAATGCTAGCTGTAATTTTTTACAGGGTGTACTTAAGAAGTTTTTTGTTTGAGCTATATAAAAATGTCTAAAAATCACACTATCTTTTTATAAACTTTATGCATATAATCTTTTTTCATAAGCCTTTATGAAATAAAAAAACTATGAATATCATGGAGTAAGTTTATCTTGACTAGAGATTGAGATTTATGATGAGATTTATATTGTGTTTGGTTTTAGTGGGAAAGAATTCGTTATAAATACGTTAATAGTATCTGCTTGCATGGTTGAATAATTGGCGGTGCTGAAAAAGGCATTTAGGCATCTCAGGGAGAAACAGGGAAAACCACTCAGGATTGTCAATTCCGACACTCCACAGTTGTCTCTTGCTCCCATTATGGAAGCTACATATCAAGGGGAAATAACATGTGAATTATATGACTCTTCTGAGCTGTCAAAAGACTGGCACCTGAAGAGAAATAAATATATATCAGGAATGAACAATGAGCATAATTGACTTTTTATTTTATATATTTTATGCAGATTACTCCTACATATACAGCAGTGTTGTATTGTGGATTATACTCTTAATGTCTGTCTAACTTGTTCTCTAACTTTGAATGCTGCCTCTGTAGTTTACTTTGGTAAACTGTGTATGCTATAGTGACTGTAGTGTTGAGACTTGTGGTTAAATCCTAATACTGATTTAGGCCATTTTTGTACTTTTTCTTTGCCAAAGGTTCCCTGTCAAACTCCACATAGCAGGAAGATGTATTTGGTGATAGTCACTTTTTCACTATTTAAGTTGTAGTTTTCTATGATGAGAAAAAGAGAAAATTACTTATAAGGTGCTGTAGTGAGTACTGGAAATGCTTTCTGAACTTGGTAGTAACGAAAGAAATTTTGTCATTCAGGAGGTATAGCAAGAGCATCTGCTCTGTGCTCTTAACCCTTTTTTAAGCCAAATAACTACTTTGGCTAAAGCACAACTTAGAAGGTGGCATCCTGTTAGACTTAAAATGCACCTGCAGGCTTCCCTTGGCAGTTAGTGCCATTTTTTTGTGTCTTTCTGAGCTCAAAAATGTGTTTCTAGATTAGATTTCTAATTAGAGCTGAACTGAGGAAGGATAGCTGACAATTAAACATGAGTTATGAATGTGTGTTTTCAATGTCCCTTTAATTCTTTAGAGATGTGAGTAGACTGAAGACAGAGGAGTCTGACAAGAACAGTTAGAACTTAATTGTGAATAACCAATGTCTAACTGAGTCTGATCTTTTTATAAGTCAAACTGCTTTTCACATACTTTTCTGGAATATGGACTCACTTTTGCACACAGGGGCCAAAACTAGACCCAGATAGCTGCCCTGATGGGTTTGAGGTTGTAACCAGCTCTCCCTGAAACAAGTCATCTGCAGAACATGTTCTGGTGAAGGTGATGGTAGGAAGGAGACCATTGGGCTGTGGCCTTTTCTTTGAGGCTCAGGGATGGTTCCTTTCTCTTATTCCACATACGTATAGAGATGTCTGTGCTGTCCTGGAGCACTGGTGAGTTGCTCCATGACACACAGAGCTCAGGATGAAGCAGTGTCAGTGAAAGAAGTCTCCATATGCCATACAGAGTTTCTCCATCTCCTCTACAGCTGTGTATGCAGTGAGCTGTAGGTATCTTTGGTGGTGTTTGCAGGTGGTTGATGTCAAGGAGGGCATTGAGGAACACCTTGTTGGGTTTCTTGGGGAAATGTTTATAGCACTTACACTTACTGGGATGGATTGCTGCTCTGCTCTGAGTTGGTATCTTAAACCTGCTTTCTTGTGTGCTAATGCTTTGAAGTTAGAGGATGTCTTTCCTGGCTGCAGATGCCCTGAGCTGTTGGTTGCAGAAATCCAAAAGGACCTGCTGTATCCATTTCTTATCCTAAGGACCTGAGGTTTTCTTACTGGTCTACCATCTTCTGTGCTGAAAGTGCTCCATCCATTTATATGGAGCAGCAGTTCCCTGGCATTGTGCTGCTGCCGAGTTTTCCAACGAGATGCAAACAGTCAAAATGTTGGTTATTGGACAAAGGTGCTAGGCCTATTAAAACTGCTTGTGTTGAGAGGTTTTGTACTAGAGGCTTTTGACAAATGTGAGGTATCCATAAATCTAAGACTGAGGGATAATCTATTCTTTATTTTGTCTCACATGTGTTTGCAATTAGTTAACATTAACTTCTAAAACTTAAGTCTCTGGACTTACTTTCTTTTTTTTTTTTTTCTGAATACTTCAGGTAGTATTTCTAAATTTCACTCCAGATAGGGGTGTTACCCACAGAAATGACCAATCCTTCTCTTGGTCTCATTGAGCTTGGTAGTCTTCGTGGCTGCTGTGCATTGATAATGACTTCTGTAGTGTTTGTGTGTCCACACATTTCAACCTCCTAATTGCAGAGCTTGATCTGATCATCCCTTCTTGACAAAAGGACAAACACTGATTTAGCTTTTATGCTCCTTTAATTATTTTACATAATCCACCAGCCCCTTCCAAGTAATGTCTGCTTTGTCTGTTAAAAATGGAAGTGGCTTTTTTAAGCCTCTTTAGTGTTTATATGTATTTCTGATCCCTTCCCAGTTCTGCAGTGTCATTATTAAGGGGAAGAATGCTGCCCAGATTGACTTGGTTAATTTTGCACCACGAGTTCTTAAGTGGCACAGTTTTATTCAGCATCCATACAAATTGCTGCATCTCTTGGCTCTTTCCTTGTTGACTGCAGCTGCCTGTGCCACAGGGGCCATAGAGCAGCTACAGGCAGGCTGTAAACCTGTGCCTGGCTGAAAGCAGTGAGATCTTCTCTCGCACTTCTGCTGTTAGCTGCTTTGTGCTGGTGCTAATATTTATGTAGCTGTGGGGCCAAACAGATCGGAACACTGATTTGGCTGGAAACAAACGTGCTACAATATTCTACTCCCCTCCTTCCCCCCACGAGCTATTGGCTGTCCCATGTGCTGTGACAGCGTAGCATGAAAGGGTGGGAATTGTCAGTGGTAGTACAGGGTTGTATCAGAAATTAGAAGGCATAAAATCATGGTACTGTGATCACTTTCCGAGACTTTTAGCTGTTGGAAACCCATGTGGTGTGTTCTAAACTTTTATCTGTTAGGTGATGATCAGAAGCACCCTGCTCTGTGGGTGGGTCTGGGAAGGCTCCTTGCTTTGCATTTTCTACTCGGCGTGCCACCATCCTGCAACCTGTTAGTTTAAAAGATAGAAGAGTTTAGTTTAAAACAATTGTTTCTCTTGAGTTATTCTGATGGGTTTTTTTTGTTGTTTGTTTGTTTGTTTTAACTGTAACTGTTTTCTCAGTTAAGGGCTGGAAGTCTTCCCTGAAGTGAAGATGTCAGAGGTTGAATGTGTTTGTTCAGGTGCATAAACAGGGCTGTGCAGGTTGAGACTTCCATCACTGTTTTCATTCACTTCATGAGCTGTTAAATAAGAAAAGGACGGTGCTCATTCCTGTGCTGTTTTGGAACAGCTGTGTCAAAAAGCCCTCAAGGATCTCAAACAATAGTGAACTCTGTGCCAGTGATACTCTTTTCATCCCTGTCTCAGCATATGGGGATGGAGAGGATCTCAGAAAGTTATGCCACACTGATCTGGTTGGAACAGTGAAAGAAAGATACATGAATGTTTTATGTTGCTCTTCTCCAGAGGGAATTTGCCAAGAAATGCAGTGGTTGGGAATATAATATTTGGATTCAGACTAGGGAGTCTTTCTCTCTCATTATTGCTTTTGAGTGCTTTAAAATTAGAGTATGAAGAGTAATGAAGGACAGTCAATGTGTTGATTGTGAGAAGAAGGGCACTCGACCCATGCATAGTTATTAAATAAAACAATATTGCAGTTTTTCTCTCGTTTCCAGACTTTCAGCAAAAGAGAAACTGGAATCAAAGAGTTGATACGTCTTCTCTGTTTTGCAGCTTGGCAAATGCAATTTAAGCCTTTAGGTATTTTCTCATTCATGCTTTGTTTTTAACCGTCTTGCTAGTAGACAGGTTGTAGTGTTGCAGCTCCTCTTCAGTATCCTTGCAGTGTTAGTAGATTGACACATTAAGACATGATGTACCTCACTGCAGTCGAGCTTTTGGAGAGCTGCACTACAATAGAGCCTTGCCTTCTCCCCTCCTTGGGTATCTATCTCAATAGACACAGCAAAATACCTGCTGAGAGGTGATGTTTAGTTTAACTTGGTCTTTCTTCCAAGTAGAAACTGATGTTGGGGTCAGTCCTATTGTGATAGGGTTTTTTTATTTTTTTGTTCAGTTGTTTTTTGGCTGAGTGCTTTAATGGATAATGACTCATATATTGGAATCTGACTTCATTCCAATTAGCCACAGATGCAGCAAGATGTATCTGCTGTTCTGCAGAAGATAACTTCTGTGTGCATTGTTTACATTTCAGATACCAAACCAGGGTGAAAATCAGGCTGTTCATTCATTGCAACCTGTCATGTAGCTGAGTGTGAGTGCTTATCCCTTCAGGTTCCATTAGCATGAGTTAACTTTGTAATTGGGTTTCTGGGGCAAACAGGGACAGGAAGCAGGAGTAATTTGGCAGGCTAGGCTTACCTTTTTTGTTTTATTTGGTGTCAGTGCACAAGACAGCAGAAGTAAAAGATGGATGCAGAATAGCTGGAGAAATTCTAACAAAGTGCAGGACAGTTGTCAAAACTTTGTCTGGATGTTAGAGAATATCATGCAGCTATACCGAGGTGGAATTTTACAGCTATATTGAAGCAAGATTTCTGCAGCTCCCATGTTTTCAGAGCCTTCTCTTGCTGCTCTATGCTTTTTAGCTTTTTCTCTGTCTGGGAGTAGCAGCTTGTCTTGTAGAGTCTAGCAACCAACAGTGAGCTTGCTAAATAAAAAGCAGTTGTCACTTGGCTTTGAAACTGCTTAATAATGTTTTTAAAACTACTTAATAATGTTTTTAAAAACTGAAAAATTTCAAGTTGCTCTAAACTCTATTCATCATCTCTAGTTTTCATAATCTCTAGTTTTTCACAACCGAACCAAAGAACAGGAAGTCCAAACCAAACTATAAAGGGTTAGGGTTTTTGAGTAAAGGAGTCTGTTTTGAGTAAAGGAGTTTGTTTTGTTTTTTAAGGCATTGAAAGTCATCTAGCTCTTTTCAGGTGTTCAGTCTGGATTTACATGAGTGTGATTAGAATTAAGCTGCTTTATGGTATTTTTTTAAAACCACACTTAATATTTTTCAATAAATAACTTCACTCTTAAAACAATACTCTTTGTCCCAGACTAATCTTAAGATTTAAGCTAAAAATCTCTTCTTGTATTGCTTTTTCCAAGTCTTAAGATTCCACTAAGTTCCATTCCTTCCTGACATGTGGGGCTGAACTTGTTCTTAAAAATTTAACTTGCTGCTTTGCCGTTCCTCCCCCCCCAGCCCCTACTGATAAGCTCTTGAAGGGCTTTCTGTCCTCAGATGAAAGCCAGCCTTACTCTAGCTCAGTGACCATTTTCTCTTTGTGTATTTTAGCAGCAATCTACTCAGACTGCTTTCTGTCCGTTGGAAGTCGGTAACATTCACAGATGAGAGAAAATTACGTTCAGGAAGATCAAGATTGAATCTCAGTGAAACCAGGAGGTGCTGAAAACGATGCAGCCATGATTAGCTGCAGTATGTGTATGTTTTCAGCATCATTTAACCAGGCTGACAAACTTGCTGCATACTTCTTAAGTTGTTCTTGTGGTGCTGCTTTTACTCATGGTTTTTCTTGAACTAGACAAGGGCTCTGATGTGTGTCAGCTCTGTGGAGTGAGAGCCGCCTTGGTCTTGATCCTGATCCCATCTGCGACTTTTCACTCAGTTTTTATGTCTCCTTCCTGTTTTTGTTGCGGTTTCTACCCCATCACTGCTGCTGCTTGTGCCCACTGTCATGTTTTAAGAATGTTGCGGGATCACATCAACGAAAATACAGCTGGCTGCCGGGAGCCTTCTCAGTGGAGAAATTTAAGGGAAACAAACCCTTCTTTGTGTCCTGCACACATCATGACTGTCACGGGTTATGCAGTAGGCTTTCTAAGGAAATGCAGTCGGCGCTCACTCTGGCGAGAGCCGGCGATGGGAGGTGCCCACCGGCTGCCGGCATGAGCCTGTGTTGTGGTTTTACCACAAATTTAGTGGTTTTGGACAAGAGATTCCGAGAGAAGCCATAAACACACCCCAAAATGAAGAAAACACACAAATAGTACAGTTTATTTTGCGCACACACAAAACCGGGCAAATAAAGTGCAAACAAAACAAATTAAGTTTCCCAGGGCCCGTGTTGGGATGAGGACGCTCTGGAAATAGTGCTTGTCTCTCTCTGGGCCCCTGTGGAGAGACGCCGGGGTATATAGAGGGAGCACATGGCCGATCTGAGGACCCCCTTAGCAGTGCGAGCTTCTGCCCAGCTTTGACTGAAGGAGAAATACTCAAGAAAAATTAGAAACCGCGTGCGCCCCCCTCCCTCCCCTTCCCAATAGCCCAGGGAGGGATTTAGTGCTGATGAAAAAGATGTGGTCTTTGGGCCCCGATAATAGCCAGACAACTTGCCCCTGGGGGGAAAGAAAAAAAAACCACAAAGGAAAAAAAACTGAAAGGGAATAAACAACACCCCTCCCCGAGGAAAGAAAATCCGCCTCCCTGAAATCCACAAGGAAGAATGCAATTCCGAGAAAAAAGGAAGTCCACCCCACCCCTCCAAAAGAGAAAGAAAAA
>VYZS01065374.1:24150-49728 GCA_013400695.1 Neodrepanis coruscans
GAATGGCGGGTGTGGGGAACGGTTTTTATTTCCTAACCCACAACACCCTGCCTGGCTAGGTGCTGCTCCAGCCAGACAGGCAGTGCTCAGTCACTTGGTGGTTGGACCGGGTCCTGGGGGTCAAGAAAATATGGTAGAAATAAAATGGAATTCAAAAACCTTAAAAATAAGCAAGTGACTGAATGTTTTTCATATTGTAAGGGATTGTTGGTTTTGGCTGAAGCAGACTTGAGGGGGTTTCAGGTTTGTTATCTGTAGCAACTCCATCCTTTGTTAGCCTGGAGGAGCGAAGATTTGTGCTTGTACAGCTGAATATTAAATCTCTGGCTCAGAAAGTGTTAAGTGCATGTGTTTATTACTCTTAATGCTGGTATGTTTTTCATGTCAACAACTAGCCAAAAACAGAGGGGATTTATGCAGTTTGTTTCATCTGGTGCGAATTAATGACTAACAGGTTTATTGTAAAGCTACATGTGAAGTTTGATTTCCTCAAGCACAGGGTTATTGGGACAAAAAAGGATCCTTGCTGGTTTGCAGCCTGCAGTCGAGCCTTGTGAGGACTCCACAGATCCCCCCCTTAAAGGGAGCCCTACAACTTTGCAGCAACCTCAGTTGCCTCTCGGTCTTTTTGTGTTGTTTCCCCAGGACCCACTCCCACTCTCTCTCCCGGACAGCAAAGCCCCCTGGCCCCCAGTCCACATTGTTCACGTTCCTGAACCCTTCTGTGCAGATGCAGGTGCGTGGGACGAGGCGGCTGAGATGGTCCTCTGCTCTGGCTAGGAAACTGCTGTTGTGAAAGCAGCCTGCCTGCTCCTGTCCTCCCTTCATATCCTTCAGAGCCCACCCTCCTCCTGCCCACATAGCTCACATTCCTGAGCTGCATTTTGTTTGGGAAGTGTTTTGCTTTGGAGGCTGTTACTGCTTGGTAAAGAAGTTTCATTGGAGCTACATCTTAATGGAGTGGCAGTGATTTATGACCCCAGGTTTGGCACCTTTGGTGCCCTTTCTGAGTGGTTCAGGGTCTCATTGGTGACTGCAGCTGAGGTGGCAGATGCATGCAACAGTGAGGAGAGGATGCAGTCAGGGGCCAGAGGTTTGGCTGTGCACGGTTTGAGCAGTGGAGTCCTGGAGGAGTCTCCTTGAGAGCTGGTGTCTGTGACTACTATGTAGGGAGGAAATTGCATTGTGATTTCAGTTAAGACTTCTGCCCCCTCACCTCTTCTTCCAACCTGCTTGCTAATTTGCATCACAAAAATGAGCCGGGACTGTCTCCGTAGTGTATAGCAGAAAATAGCATCTCTTCAACTCTTTGAGTAAAAATGGGACAATTTATGGGTTTCTTTATGGGTTTCTACATGGTTCATTCAAGTGCAACTTTTAATTGAACTGGTTAGTATTGTTTTACCACCAGGTCCGGTTGCAGCCATTCTTTCATCAGTGGTGAGTCTCATTGCAAAGAGGAAACCTAGCTGACCTGTGATACTGTTGTTGCTCTGTAGAAGAACCAGCTGAGTATATAAGGGGTTTTTTCCTTTACATCCAGTCTTTAGAAACACTGGGCTGAGAGTCCCCATTTCTTACTAATGCTCTGCCAGACATTCTTTGAGAAAATAAGAAATAATAATAATGTCTTTATATACAGCTAGACGCACAGTAGTGCTGCTACTAACAATTTTCTGTAATCCAGCAACCACTGTGTATCTCTATTAAAGCTTAGTCAAATTGATGTTGGTGGAGCTGGAGCATCTTGTCACTTTGATTTCAGTGCAGAAGTTGTCAAACCACAAAGCTGCTCTGATATTCCTCCCTGAAGTTTGTGTAAATAGGTGTGGGACAAGAGTATATATACCATAGGTCAGAACTGGTAGTTCCTGTGTGCCTTTTCTCTTTTCTTTTTATAAATCTCTGGACCTTTATCTAAACACTAAGAGTAGTAACAGAGACTACAGGAGGTGCCAGAGTTAGGGATGAAGTCAGTGTTCTGTATTGCCTCAAGAGTCATGTTACTGTGCTGTGTTGCAAAATTGTGTTTAATGCCCTTGCTCTGAATGGCAAGCTTTTTGTGACTGGTTAAACTTTGGAAAAGCAGTGGGTTCAAGGAGGAACATTTTCCTTCCTTCTCCAAGTAAAATCTTCCCTTGTACTTATACTTGAATGCTTAGGTTAGACCGTCTTTGTGTGTCAAAATCCAACTGTTTTTCTTTGCCAGAATTGAGGTAGGCTCCAGATAAAACTTCACATGTGATGAGTTATCTAATTCCTTTAAGAACTGTGTTTTCTCTCAGTGAATTATTCACATAAAAGCACTTGCTAAACCATGTCTAGACTGCAAAGACCTGGATTTGACTGAATCTAATTAAAGCAGTGGTGACTTTCAGGTGCGGATTTAACTGCAGTATGTTATCCTGGCTTTTGCTAGAAAGAGATTGACCTCAGCTGAGGTCCACGCAGAGGTAATTTGAAGTCAAATACCTGAAATGGTACTTCTCCCTCCCTGCGTTGCCTGACATACATGGAGCATCGTCTGCCTACAAAGGAATTGTAGAGCAGCTCATGGAGATGTGGATTTCAGCACACTCTCCTGAGAAACTGAAATCAGGTTTCTGCTGGTTTTGGAGAATTAGGAGAATAATTCTGAGAACTACCAGGAAGATTCTGACTACACTGCAGAGGTAGGAGGAGGCTTAAAATATCCCTTCTAGAAATACTGGTTTTGATACTGCAGGTTAAACATGCTCAGTGCGCAGCTCTAAGTGATGGTCCATGCTGGCCAGCCACCCTCATGACTAAGCTTATGAGTTCATTGTTCCATCTGTGCCCATCCCCTCATCTTGACCACTTAAGCCAGGTTGATGACCAGCTGCCTATTGATTAAGAGGGATTAGGGGAGGCCTGGATGTGGAAACTATGGCATTGCCAATGGGTCTCTCTTGGGAGATGTGCAGGGTAGGTTTTACTGCAAAACAGAAAAGCACGGTGTAACTCCTGGCCGTTTTACCCTGTGGCCTTGAATGTTTGCCCAGACATGTCTGTGAAGCATCTTGGCTGTTCTTGTGCTTTTGCTATTCCTCTGTCTCGGTGCTCTTGGACTCCTTTTATTTCCTGTAACTTTTCTATCTAGCACACACTTTGTTCACTGTCCATCAAGTCGTGCCTGTTCCTCCTCTTTCATCCTGCCCCTGAATGCTTTCTCTGTTTATTCAAAAGCTCTAAGATAATAAAGAAAAGGAGGGGCAACCAGAAGAAAATGGAAGAAATAAAAGGGAGAAGTGAAAGAGATGTCAGAATTCAGGCTCTTGTGTCTAACCTGACAAGTAAAACTTTTTCTTGAGAAACTACCCTTGCTTCACATTTTCAGCCTGTCATCAAATTTCTGCTAGTTTTATGGGGCTATTGCAGAAGCAGAAGTAATGACCCAGCAGTGAAATTCCTTTTCTCGTCGCTGCAAGTGAGGGGGTGGGGGGGGAAGACACAGCTGCCTCTCACTGTAGCACAGCAACTACCATGACTTTTCAGGCTGCTGCAATCTTACAAGATGTTCTAGTTTATAAATTGAAAAAAAGTATACTGGACTATTCTTGGTACCAAGTTCAAGGCTCAGCATTGCCAAGAAAATTTATTCCTAGCTAATAAAAGATACACGTATTATGTCATGGCAGTGTGCAGAGAGGAAACTTTCCCTGGCAAGCAATGTTGGCCTGACCTTGTCTTGTCCATGGGTGTCTGAGAACTTGTGTTTTTGTCACTTTCTCAGCAAAGGAGCAGAATCCAGCCTGGGACGAACCACATAATGGCCAGGGGTCGCAGCACAAATGCTTAGAGGTTGCTTTAGTGAGCAGTCCCTAGACTTGATTGTTAGTGGCTGAGTAGTGGAGGCTGTGGACTACTCCCCTTGCTGCCTCCTCTTCCAGCCATGGGCTGTGACCAGCTGTGCTTGTGGTAGAAAGCTAGCTGCTCTCTTAAGCCCTTTGTGGAGAAATCTGATGTTTTCTTATCTGTGAACACTCCTCTAGCCTGATTTCTGGGTGATTTTTTGAACTGACCTTTTGATTTCCTTTCACTGTTAACATGCTAATTGAGAGCTTGTTGTTACAGGGTTGGATACATTCTGAGCGAAGAATAGCCCCAATTTGTATGGTACATTCTTGTATGAATTATGTTTTGTTACTGTGGAAAGAAGTCTGTTGTGCTGCATGACTGGTTTATAATTCCTCTTGGATGGCCTGAGCAGGACTGAAGCTGGATGAGGTGAATGGTGGCTAGTGCTGATACTGAAGATGGAGTTGCAGGCAAAGAGGCTCCTAATTATTTTTTCTTACCATGATAAGAGGGGATGTATTCATCTTGCTAGGCTGAGATGCTGATCTAGGAAACCTGCACTAGCTACATCCATTTCCTTGAAAACTTCATTTTAAATCATGGTTTGATTTTTTTTTTTTTTTTTTAGAAGGGAGGAAGCCCTTCTTACTTTTGCTGTCTGTCAGAAGTGACAGAAATTGCATCAGAGCCTGGATGGGGGTGTTTTTGTAGGTGAGTTTGTCTTCCTTGTGGCTCTGGCCTTAATCAGTTCTGTTCATGGTGGAAGTTGCAGGTCATTGAGATACTTTAATTCCTGACCTAATACCATGTGAGTGTTTTCTCTACTCTTGCCCAGTTTGCTCAATTCCCTGTTTGGTCAGCAGCTGGGAGCTGCTGGGAGTTTGGCTGGAGATGGGCTGGCTTTGTCTCCAGTTGCATACAGAGCTGACTTGTTGCTATTATTAGCCTCATCTGCCAGCCAGTGTGACTGGCAGGCTGAGCAAGAGGCTGCAAAGTTAAAATGCTGTCAATGCTCACAGCCCAAGGGCAGGGCTGGATGACAAAGGCTTTTGGGGAGAGAAGGGTGATGTGAGTGCACACCTCACACTGGGGAAGCAAAGCCGGCTGAGCCTGCCGTCCTCATACCTGTGTTTCCTTACCTCTGCTGAAGTGTAATTGTAAACAGCCATGTCCTATTTTCTTTGTAGATCTTTCTTTGGTGTTCCTTTTAACCCGGATTTTTCCTTCAGTTTGCCAATTAAATCTAACTCCTAATTCCAGTTTAATGACTTTTTTGTGTCTGGGGATTGTACATTATTTGCATCACAACAGAGCCCCGAGAAAGGCTTGGAGTAATGTCAGCTCTGGATCTGGTGTTAGGCAGTTCAAAGTGCCAGGCATGAGTTTTATCGAGTTGGTGCCTTTGTGCTGCTAAGTTCAAAGACTCTGATCTTCTTGGAAGTAGGCAGGTGGCAGGTCAAACAGCACATCTGAGAGTTGCTTGCCGAAAATCTTGTTTTCATGAGAAATAATAGAGAAGTAACAGTTTGTCATAAGAAGAAGTTTCAGTCCAGTTTTATGACATCTCTAGTAAAAATACGCGAATAAACATGGAAGGATCAAGAGCATCTCGAGGGTTAGTCAGTCCCTTCTTTTTCATTTTGTGCATTATGGCATGTCAGTTTAATGAGATTGTAGAATCAATGTCTCAGAGCCTGGTAATAAAACACATCAGTTTGAAAGAGAATAAGGCTGAAGCTTGGAAGAAATTCCTGAGTTCTGTGGACTGTTTCTTCCAACACCTTGAATTATTTTTTTTTAATTAAGAGTTAATCATACTGTGTAGCAAGATATGCTTCTAATCTGCCTCCCTCGAAGCTGTAGTTCTTTTTAATTGCCAAGTGCACTATTTGCCATAGAAGTAGGAGAAAATATTAATGTATTTCTGTACTGAGAGAATATCTGAAGGGATTTCTTTTTTAACGTTATAAGTGTGTGAATGCTTCATTTTAAGCAAGATGAAAGGAGATCGCTATTACACCTCAGCTCAGCTTTCACTTTTCCCAGCTGCTGTCTCAGATCTTTAAGCTCACTTCTAGTTTTCCTCTCACTCAGCTCAGGCTCAGAGGTGGCAAATGGATCATTGCATTTGGAAATCTGTCGATTTCTAGGCATCATTTGGAGAGCAAAGCAAAAAAATCCCACCGTCTCTAACACACAACATCCCCAGCTGTAGTAGATGCAACAAGTTTTGCAATTCTAAGTACTGTCAAAGTGTCCTGCAGCTGCTTGCTTTCCTGTTGGTGAGTTTGGATGGAACCCGGTTCTGTGAGTTTGCTTCAGATAGGTAGCAAGAGAAGGAATCGTCTCTCCCGAAGGAACTTCTCACATGCTGTGAATGCAAATGGCCCATTTCCTCCCCTCCCACCGCCTAAATCTTTCCTCTCAGGCTGTGTGGGATTGTGTGCCAGCTCACAACAGAAGTGTGACAGCTGGTTGGTGTCCAAAGTCCTTTGTATTGTTTCAGCTTTAACCAGGAAATGATTTGTCAGAGGATCAAAGCGCTCTTGGGTGAATTAACTTTTTTTTTGCCAAACTGTGGGTTTGATGCATATGTAAATATCATCCAGTATTTATAGGAACTATCAGTACTCCTGGCACAGGAATGATTTTTGGCTGTCGCCCAAATAATACTGGGGTTGACACTGTAATTTCACAGTGCAGCCTACATGGAGTGTTAGAGATCCCATTTGAAAATAAGATCAGGTATGCAAGTAAGTTGTGTGCAGATAGGCAGGAGAAGGTCTCTTAGATCATCTCCTGATACAACTCTGAATGCAGCAAACATGTTTCTAGTGCCAACTGTGACTTGTCTCTTTGCCTCCTCTTCTGCCTGTGTTTCTGAAAGACAGTCACATGTCACTTGACACTTCCTTGGCCTTTGGAGGCTGTGTAAAGCTATGGAGATACGATTTCATCCCGGCATTCCTTTCAGGGCTTCTGTGAGTTGCAGGGTTTGCGAGTGCTCTTGAGCCATGCAAAAATGCAGTCAAGTAAAACCCTCCTATGTAGGACTTTGCAATGCTTACAGCTCATGTGTCTGTCTGTTTGCAGATATTTTAGTGGAAATGTCACGCTGTGGAAGTAGAGTGAGAGAAAGAGTGTGATCCCATGCCTGACAAGGGAATCTGGGAATTCCCTTGTTCCTTGCTGCTCTTGGGACAGGTGTCTGCATGCCCATGCAGGTGTCAGTGCTGGTGGAAGAAGCATGAGCTGCAGGCACAAATGGAATTGGTCTCCAGGTCGAGGCTGTGTGGTGAGAGGAACTGAAGCTGAACATGGTTATGTTGGTGCCTGGAGAGAAGAGGTGAGGGGGGAGGTCAGGATGCAAGGCAGAGAGGCACTGTCTGGGTAACTCCACTTCTCAGCAGCTGTTACAGGAAAGCTTTTTGGCAGCAATGCCTTTTGTCCATAACAGCCCATAGCTTTGAATGACTATTCAAGAGAGCAGTCCCATTATGAAGGATGGACAACTTCTTCTCAAAATGTAGGAACAGGTTGATTTTTTTTTTCTATAGAAATTACATTTGGATGAAATTCACCCAAAACTGAAGGTATACTGTTTCTCCCTGGTCTGATTTCAACTATCATACTGGTCAGGCACCATAAAGGAACTCCCCATCCTGTACCTGCACACAGCCCCTATCTGGGCAGGAGGTGCAGGCCCCACTCTGCAGAAATGAACGGATGATAAGTTTCGTGGTGGTTCAACTTCCAGTATTTATCTGATATCTGCAGCTACTGTCTCCTGACACCTCTTCTTGACACCTTATGCATGAAAATCTGGGATGGCGGCCCTGTTCTGCTGCCTCGAGTGCGTTTGGGCATGTGAAAGGCTTGTGCTGCAGGATTGTGTAGGCAAAAAGGTGGGGGTTTGTGCGTTGGAGAGGACGGAAGAAAATTGCAGGTACAGGGTGAAATCTAGGCTATTTAGTATTCATCTGATACACCTGAGGGCAAAATCATAAGAAATACATGGTGTCAGGATGCCTGACTGATGTGAGAAGAGTTGGATTGAGGCATACAGAGAAGACTTGAAGTGAGATGGTAATCAGTAACAAACTGAGTCATCCTGCAACAGCTTGCAATGCCAAGTAGAGGTGTACACAGCAGAAAAAGGAAGGAATGTGCAGAAGTGTGTTTATTCCAAGTAGGAATGAACTGTCCCTCACTCTTATGCTCAAAAACAGGTTATTTGATTTCTTTTGAGAAGACGTAGTAGTTTAGTAGAAAATGTGTCCCTATGTCTTTTTCTGTAGTGTTCTAAAGATTTGATAGCTTTGGTGTGAAGTGCCTGAATGTCACCCAGAAGGTAGCTGTGTAGTTCTTCCTTACCCAGTCTGGGTTCTGGCCTCCAGCATTCCTGATCCAGCCTGCTGCATCTTCAGGGTCCTCTATCTGACCTTTTCCAGTCACCTGTCCAAAAAAAGGGCCTGAAATCAGTCAGTTTGTCATAGGGGAGCTTGTACAGGGGAACTCATCAACCTAAAATTGTGTATCCTACAGTGGAGGACTTCTGCTTTAAAAGGAAAGAACCCCAAAACATAGTATTCTCATTGTTTGCCCAGGGCAAAATCTGTTTTAAGAAAATACCTTGTTCTTGACATTTTCAGTTTTTTGCTGCTGTGTCGTGGTTTTACCACTAAAATAGCGGTCCTGACATGAGATGTCTGAGAGAAGCCACACACACACCCAAAAAGAAAAACACACAAATAACACAGTTTATTTCACACACACAGAAAACTGACAATAAAGTGCAAAATCAGACAAATTAAGCTTTCCCAGGGCCCGTGTTGAGATGGGAATGCTCTGGAATAGTGCTGGTCTCTCTCTTGGGGCTCCGGAAGAGACGCCAGGATAGTTAGAGAAGGCCCGTGACCAATCTGAGGACCTACAGCAGCACAAGCCTCCACTTGGCTTTCTGAAGAAAAAAACACTCAGACAGTTAGAAACCGCGAGCCCCCCCTCCCCCTCCCTTCAANGCGCGGCTGCTGACCCCCGCGCGGCTGCCAGCCCCCCCGCACGGCCGCCGGTAAAAAAGAACAGTTTTAGTTTCACCCCATGACACGCTGGCTGTAAATTGCACACCTGAAACTGAACTGCACAAGTCTTCATGTTCAAACGAAGTAAAACATGCTTGCTTCTCAAATTTCAATGAAATTTCTGTGCTGTGGTAAGGCCAGAAACTATAAGGCTTTTTTTTTTTTTTCCCAAGGGAAATAGATGGCTGAGATGGTGTGGGTGTGTAGAAAGAAAAGGATGGGGACAAAAATTTGGTGTGAGAAAACACAGCTGGCTAGGATGCACATCTTCCTGGTGCATTGAGCAATCACTCTGTGTACCCAGAGGGTCATAACACAGAAGAGTCCTTTTCAGTGCCTGGGGTTGTCCACTTTCACTTACTCAGATGCAAAGAGGAGGTCTTGGTGCTTCACCCTGGGTAGAAGCAGTAGTGAAATAGTGCTGGGAACATTTAAATGTATCTAGAAAAGGGTGATGATATTAGAGCTACTTTAAATGTGGCACAAGTTTATAGGTTGTCCTGACTCATCAAAAAAAACCCTAACCCCAAAATACTAATTTAAAGAAGTCTGTGGGTTTTCTCCTAGCTAAAATGAGGGACACCTCAGTCATAAATAGAGTGAGAAGAAGGAAAATACTTCAGATTATTGAGTTTTTGTTCATGCAGGTGAATTTGTTCTTCAAATATTTAATGACTATGGTGTCCTTTTGGCACTCCAAAAGGCTACATCTGAGCTGCAGATGTTTCAAATAATACTTGACTTCTGGCTCTATCTGCCTAATGACAGCCAGGAGTTTTAGCTCTTGCTGTAGAGCAGAACAGAGAGAAGTGTTGTTTGTATTGTGATAGTGCTAACAGAGCATCCTTAGTAGGCAGCAAGCTATTGCTGGTCACATAATGCTTGAAATCTTCAGTGTCAAAAGTATGCTGAGCTCTCTTTGTGGGGTCCATTGGTGTTTTTCCATTATTATTTCTTCTGTCTGACTCATCTCTTGTTTTAGTGCTATATCCAAGGAGCTTTTTATAGCCTTTGATCCAAGATAACTGAAGATTTAGGAGAACAGTCTTGCTTCCTTTGTTTTCAAGTGCTTTAGCTGCCCATGTCTTCAACTGGCACGTCACTGCACTTTGGTCCTGCCTTTACAGCAAGGCATCTCTACCCTGTTGCAAATGTGTTCAGAAATGGTTTATTTCAGGGAAACTTTTTCAACTAAGAGCTGATATAAGAACTCTTCTTATGTGAAGTTACACTCTGGAAAGCATCTGTGCCTGTGGTGTGCTAACCTCCATCAAAATCGCTGTCCAGGGTGAGTTGGTGTAGTGGAAATGAGCCAAGCAAGAGCAGTGCTGCTTTTCTTTAACCTTTTCTCGGTGCTGATAGGGAAAATTATCTTGTAGACGATTGTGTCTCTTCTAGTGTTATTTTTCAGAAAAAGTGAAGCCTCTTTCTTAAAATGCTGTCAAGTGCTTATTCCTAGATAAGCAGGTACGTTGCAGCTAGAAGCTCTGCCGTGCCTGAGTGAGGAGGAATTAATTAGGAGCCTTCTTGCTAGATGTTGTCCTCTTTCACTCTTCTCAGATTGCAAAGGTTAAGAATGAGGAGAGAAAAAAAACATCTGATTATGTCTTTTCACAAGTTGATGCTGGCCAGCCTGGGTCAGTTTACAGCAAGCATGCTGTTCAGGTTTCCATCAGCCTAGGGCCTTTGCAGAACTGGGCTGTTGCCATTCTCACCTCGCACACCTCACCTGTCCGTGCTGCCCTTTGCATGGAGCAGTCCTTGTTAGTGTCCTGGTTTTGGACGATATTAGGTTTTATCAATGGACAAGAGACGGATAGGGAAGGCAGCAATTTATTAAAGGGTAGATATATGGGGGAATAAATGGGGGTAATTGCCCAATTATGACCCGCCTGGGCCCCCTCTGGCAGACACACACACACCCCCCCCCCCCCCACACAAACGATGTAACCTGAGGAGGGCTGGGGGAAGGGAATATATGTTACACTCTACCCCGAACAAGATGGCCCCACCCCCTGCANCACTGCTGAGAGGTGCTGGGGAAGGAGAGCGTGGCTGCTGTGGTATGAAGGGCAAGAAGCAGCATTGTCACTGCAGGCTGCAGCTTTGCTTGTGCTCACGAGGTTTCACCTGGGATTTACCATCAGGTGGCTCAAGGGCTAAATATGTAACACTTTTTCTCCAAACACTCCCACTCTCTGCTTAGCGCTTCATTGTCAGAGCAAGAGGTAGCCTTTCCCTTGGCTTCATTTTGTTCATAAACCATTGCTCGAAGAAAGCAAGTTTTTAATTCATTACTGTTTTGATAGGGTCTGGATATTTGTTGAGGATAAAACATGGAAGTAAATCTGTAAACTTTTTTCCACCTGCAAGGGAAAAATGAAATTTCTGCAGCTACCTGTAGAAAAAAAATTTTCTACCTATATAGAAGCTGTTTTGTGGCAGTCTTGAGTGCATCTACATATCCCCCTTCTATTTCTGAAACTTGTTAGTCCTGTTGTTACAGAAGGCTTTTGTTGATAGTCCAGATATATTAGCATTGTAGCAGGACACATACAAGCTGCTACTCTTGACCCCTGAGGTTTCTGTGGAAGGTCACTTTGGAGAGACTGGAATTCCTGGTTTAATTACATTGAAGTAGAATATCCATGCTGGTTTTCCCGAAAGATTAACAGAGTGATACTGCACTGCTTTGAAATGAGATCTCAGATCATCCAGCACTCAGGATAGCTTCTTTCATGTTTAACACATGCATGAATTTTGTATATATTTCAACCTAATTACTACTCATTGTAATAAAATGTGAAGGGTAGTTTATTACACTGATTATCTGCTATTGTCTTTGTCTTCCTTACCAGAAGCTTTCAGTGCTTTCCTGTGGTGCAGCAGTGAAAAGGAAAACTGTTTCTCTGGCTTTCCAAAGGGAATATTTTGAGGTAGCTATGATGCAGTTCTGTAATATGCAGTAAGGTACAGCTCTACAGCTTTGAAAAATAAACACAAAAAATTGCCCAAAATCTATACTCATGATAGACTGAAGAGATGCCTGCAGGCTAGCAGCTAAGCTGAAGGCACTGATGTTGTTCGTTTAGGATTTGGGGGAAAGCATGCTAGAGGGAACTGTGTGCCTTTCCCTCCTTATATATAGCTTGGGTCACAGAGCAAGTAGATTCTTGCCTCTAATTCAGCTGTGCTGTGAAATGTGGTATCAAAGTATCTGCATTGTGAGCAACTGGTTTATTAATTGTGGGGCCTTGCGTGGTCAGTACAGCTTTTGTAGATGCCCATGTTTCATACAGTGTCTGTTTTTTCTCTATGCTTTTGGTCTGAGGTGGTGCCAGAGTACATCTGGATGACTTGTCTTTGTCTTAACTTCTGGGTGCTAAGGGCACTTCAAAAACAGACTGCACCTCCATGGAAAAGATGAGCATACTTATTTTCACTATTATTTCCCCCAAAAACAGTCTGATCTCCAACCATTTGGGAAATTAATAATGATACAAGGCTCTTTCTTGCTTTCTTTTTCTCTCTCAGAAGTACTAATAAGGAAACTTGGAAAACTTGTTCATGCACCTGAATTACCCCTCCTCCCTTTTACTCCAAATCCTTGTGAGCATATACACAAGCTACAGATGACAGTATTTTTTGGATGGAAACCCACAGTAATACTGTCACCGTTGATGAAAGTGTCATGAAGCCACTTGCTGCAGGGCTGGGGGAGAGATATTCACTGTTCTCGTGGGTGCTCCAGATGTTTATGTAATGTGCCTAAGCTTGCAGTGGAATACAAAATATTTGTGAAAGGCCAGCAGGTCTATCCATGGGTAAGCTATTTGTCTAGATTTTCTGAAGAAAGCAGGAGAAGGAGCTTAATTGACAAGCCCTAATTAGCTCTGTGCTCTAGCAACACTTTCCCAGGAAAATGACTTGGGGAAGGTTGTTACCAAACCACTTCTAAACTGGAATTTAAGACTCTAACGCTTTCTTTTCTCCTCCTTTATGTTTACTGGAATAGCAAATACTGAAACATACTGCTCTTACACCATGCAATTAAATTATTCCAACCGGGATTTGATGCAAACTCTGGATCTTTGCTCTGTTTCCTCTTTTTCACCACAAGCCACTTTTGACTTGAAGCATTTTCATTGCATAATTCAGACGTTTTGAATAGATATTTTTACATAAGGTTTAAGACACTTGCTCTGTCATCTTTTAATTCTTTTTTTTTCAGATTATGTGGAAGAGGGAAAGAATATTCAAAATAAGGCTGTCTGAAGTTTTCTCAAGTGTGTATGAAAGTATGTGGTTTAAACTCTGCATAAACCATTATTTGCAAAAACAGATTTAAAACTAACAAAAGAAAATCTCCAGCAAATTCTGCTTATATGACAGTGACCAATTTTTATATCTTGAGATTTCAAATCCATTCAGAAAAACTTGCCCTGAAGTTTTACCTTTTTTCTCTGTCATTACTGTGGCACTTTGTGTTCCCTGAATATGTGGTTATCCTGTTTAAACGGAAAACACAGGTAGTTGAAACTGCAAAATCTGATTTAGAATATTGAGAGGTACTTCACTATATGCATTGCTATGATTTCCGAAGTTTTGGAAGTATATAGAGAATGGCAAGAGATGCAGGGAGCTGGGCTGCTTGAAAAACAACAGAAGAATATTTCTAGAAGTATTCATATGGCTCTGCTGGAACAGTGGTTCAGACGCATGCATTGTCCCTAGTGCATGGGAAATTAGCTGAAATAAATACCTTGTATTCCACATATATTTGTGAGAATCGCCAAGAATGAAATGGGCTGAATCAAGAATGCTGCAAGTTCCATCACAGAAAGGGGGTAGTTAGTTGCCCAGAACAGCGACATGTGGATGTTAGTATCAAAGTAAGTTTGGGACAACTGGTATCACAAGAGCTGTAGATATTGCTGCATCTCACTTGGTCAGGAGTGCAGCTAGGTCTTGGTTTTGAGGCACATGAGAACTTAATTCTACAGAACATAGTAGTTTGATATGTGCGTGCAGTTTTTCTTTCTTGTGAACTGCATTTTCTCCATCTAAAGAAAAAAATTGCATTTTGTTTTGTCTTCTAGCTTTGAAAGTTCTGAAAGTGGTGTGTATTTCACCAGGGTTCAGCTGTGAATATTGGCTTGTGGTGTTTAATTTGTCTTCTGGTTCTTCTGCCCAAAACTGAAAAAGTGAATGTTGCTTTTCTTGAAGGGAAGGCTACATAGAGAGGGCACTCTGTATGCTTGGTGAGAAGAGGATACTGCCATAGGCATGAGCACCTGTGATGCGAGCCGTGGATGTTGGTGGAGCAAGTATGGTCTCTTTGTGCTTGTTTGCCTTTCCAGTGGGTTTGCATCCCAACCAGCCCTATGGATGGTCTGATGCTGGCAAAGGTCCTTTGGTAATGCTGAGAAGCAGACAGGTGCCACACAGGTGTGAGAGGCATCACCAAGGCAGGAATGGGTGGATGATGAGTGATGGGATGTGGCTGATGCTGTGGCAGGCATCCTCAGAAGTGCAGCATGAATAGGTTCATGGTGTGGGAGAAAAACAGAGTGCCACTATGTTGGCAGTGGTGGGTAGAAAGCTCAAGCTGTGGTTTAGCACACTGGGCTTTGTGCTCACAGCAGTAACGTTTTGTCTTTGTAACATATACACAGTTAAATCCAGGGAAAATTTTTCCTGGTCTAAAAATTTTTGTTCTCTTGGGACCTCATGAAAAACCTTAATTAATGGTTTGGACATAATTGAAAGCCTGGAGTGTCAGTGTGACTTTTCCATTCATACTGGCTCACGGATAAAGGAATGTGTGGCAAATACCCAGCATAATTATGCATGTTTCTGATGTTTCAGTTTGAATAATACCGCCCACCTTCTCAGAGAGGTCAAGTTACTGTTTCAGGCATTGCAGTTAAGTAATGTACGGTGTGCCAGAGAGAAACGGTGGAGTAACAGCATGTAAGTTTAGTCTTTTATTTTTTGCTTTTTCAAGAAATTGTGAAACCTGATCTGGTTTGTGTCATTGAGTAAGTTTTGGTGTTGCAATCTAATGGACTATTGAAAATATATCTAAATGGGAGAGTAATTGTGGCTTGAAGTGGTGATTTGTTTTTGAATAGCAGTACTTAGGAGTATTAGAGTGTGTGTGTACTCGAAATCCCTTGGTCAGTATCTCTTTCTGGTGGAGAAACTGTTTGCAAACTTCTGGATAGTCCTGCACAAATCAAAGTCTGCTAAGTAGCACTCGCGATGGGACAACAATTAAATTGACCATTTTTCATCCCCAGTGACACTGAGTACCTACAGGCATGCTGAGCCCTCACAACTGATAAAGCAGTGCTGCAAAACTTGCTCTGGCATTTTCATCTGGTTTTCCATCTGCCTCTCCCTCCCCGCCTTTTGCTAGCTGCCCTCACAAGGGGAGAGCCTGCTACTGTTCACACAGAATTGGTTAAGGTCACTGCTCAGTGACCTTCATGTTTTATGCACTGTGTGGGTAGAGGGGACTTTTGCAATTTTATATGGCATATTTTTTAGCTGTTCAAGGGAAGCTTATTTTGAAAATCACATTGTACACACGTTTTCCCCAGCCTAGTTTGAGAGATTATGTTGTTAGACTACAACTTATATGTCTGTGAGATGACGCATGAAAATCTAATCTTTAATATATATATTCTTCTTCTGTATGTGGAGAGAGAGAGAGTGTACTAATACTTCATGAGAGTCTCACTACTTATTTTATGGCAGAAAGCACAGGAATATAAGTGGATGAGAAGCTGGACACGAGCCAGCTATGTGCACTCACAGTGCAGAAAGGCAATTGTATCCTGGGCTGCATAGAAAGCAGCGTGGCCAGCAGGGGGATTCTGGCCAGGGATCTGGATGCCAGGAGGTGATTGTGGCCCTCTAGTATGCTCTTATGAGACATGCTGGATGCAGTGTTCCAGGTGACAGGAAGGACATGGACCTGTGGGAGTGAGTCCAGAGGAGGGACACCAAGACAATTGAGAGGGATGGAGGACTATGAGGGAAGGCTGAGAGAATTAAGTTCGTTCAGCCTGGAAAAAGAGAAGGCTTTGGGGTGACCTAATTGCAGACTTCCAGTACCTGAAGGGCACACTTTTTACAAGAGTACGTAGTGACAGGACAGGGGGAATGCCTTCAAACTGAAAGAGCAGGTTTAGATTAGATATTAGGAACAAATTTTTACTGTGCTGAGGAGCTGGGACAGGGTGGCCAGAGCAGCTGTGGATGAGCCATCTCTGGAAGTGTTCAGGGCAAGGCCAGATTAGTTTTGAGCAACCTGGTTAGTGAAGGGTGTCCCTGCCCACAGCATGGGAATTAGAACAAGGTGATCTTTAAGGTCGCTTACAACCCAAACCATTCTGTGAGTCTCTGAATATTGCCATTCTTGTGTGCCTTCTTCGGTAGAGTTCCTTATCAATGTCATTGCTGAATATGACAGCCATGACAACAATTTCAGCAGAGCAGAACATCCTGACCAGCACTATCTCTGTCCTGCTTATCTTCCCCTTGCTAATCTTTGTTGCTTATGCTAGGACTAGCTACTGTCCTGCTTTGTTTCTGAAGGACACTGACAAATGTCTTAAGAGTGACAGGGCTTTAAATTTGATTGGAGAAAGCTGTTCTCTTAAGAGCTACTGGTGGAACTTTGGGGAATAATCTGTCCTTTTACTTGGAGGCCACATGCTTGGTTATTTAATTTTCCTGGTCATTGAATCCCTGGAAATGCTTGTTTTTGTCTACCACCCCTCATCCAAAATTTCTGTTTTACTCTTATCTAGAACATGGTACTCTTGGAGGTATAAGAACATACTGTGGTTAATCTGGATTAGCTTGCTTCATAGGAGGTAAATTCAGAATGACCTTACTACTAGCTCTTCTTGTTCAAGTAGTTGATTCAGCACATCTGAGGAGATGTGTGTAATTGGTTGTTTTTTTCCTTTTGCACAAGGGAAACAGTATTGCCATGAGAGTGGCCTTTTGTGATATGTGACTTTTGAGGCTCCTTCTTATTGCAGCCTGCTGTAGTAAGGAGCATACTACCCAGGTCATGGTGCAGCTTGGGGTCCATCAATTCATTGTGTTTTCAAAGGTTCAGGCTGAAAAGATGACAGGCTTATTCCTCATCTTGGTTCAGTACTGGAACTAACCCATAGTTACTAAGGAGTGTTTGGTGGGTGTTGAGGGTCATTGTCAATTAGGGCTGGAGTTTGAAGGCTGTTCTACCCTTCCAGAAATCCCATCCCTTGAGAATATAAGCTCTGGAATATCACTAGGAATGTGGTGGTATGGTCCACTTGAAAATCTCAAAGGCAGCTAAGCAACATGCACATGGAAAGCCCAAGCTGAAAAGCAAAGTGACCTAGTCCAGGACTTATCTTAGTGCCAGAGAAAGATGTGAGATGTGCTGATTTTCATTCCAACTCCAACTCTTGGGTTATAGCTCGTCCCAAAATGAGGGGAGTTCAGCCTCCAGGTCTGGATATGAATATGCATATGTGAGGGATATCGATTCCCTAAGGTGTAGGTTCTTGATGTGATTCTAGATCAGATCAGCTGTCTGTTGTTAGCTCTTAGCTGTGTTACACCCATGAAGATGTGTAGTGACAGTTGGCATCTAGGGAATGTTTTCATTTTCTATGAGGACAGGGAGAGAGCATAAAGAAAGAGTGGAGTTTTTACAGAGGTTTGGTTTTGTCACTTAAAATCTATCAAATAAAAATTTTTGGCATGCATAAAGATTAGTAGTGTTTTAGAGCTGCTGCTTCTAATGTCTATCCGTTCTGTATTTGAACTTAGTATTGAAGGTTACGATATATAATTAAATGTCCTTTGCCTTGTAAAAGCTTGCAGGTCCCTTTTCCTCCCTTGTTCTGCTTGCCCAGCTCAGGTAGGACCAGAGGAGTAAAAAAGTCTCTCCATCAGGAGCATCATTACAGACAGGTGAGAGGCTATCTCACCTAGGAACAAAGCAAGCAAGATAGTGTTTTATGGTCCCTTTCAGTTTCATTCCCCACCTTCGAAGTTCTTTTTCATTGCAAGACAAAAGAATTGTCCTCATGACCTTTCCTAATCTCGATTTTCCTTAAGGAAGCAAACACAAATATATCATGCATGTTGTTGCTTATCGGCTGTTTCATGATATGATGATATAACCAAGTAAAGGATGTAACTGAATAAGGGATGTAGTACAGGATATAATTGGTATGTTGAGGAAGGTTAAAAGGAGATGATTAGTAGTTGAGGGTCTTCCCAGCTTTCCTTCTTTCTTTAACCACTTCTGTAGGTAACTTCACACCAGTGCTTCAGTTATGACACTTGCTTCTCCCTCCATTCCTTGCCTAACATCAAGTATCCCAACTATATTAGCCTTGTAAAGCCCATCCTACCTTAGAGTCAAAGGAAATAAGTTATGTTTTGAAATCTGGGCTGAGTTTTGCTAGCTTAGTTTAACAGACAGAGAACAAAGAATTACATCTACCTGCACATGCTAAAAAAATCCTCAGAAACATAATTTCTGTGTGTAATGTCTTGACTTCCTCACTCCCCAGTTGCGAGTCCTTACATATGTGAAGTCCATAAGCAGTGATTTCTCTGCAGATGGGATAACAGAATGCACTAAGTGAACTCTGTAGCACTGTCAGCAAGGCTTCATCTGATGCAGCAGTCTCTGTTGTTGGAGTGAATATTTGTGTTTATTTTCAGAACTTTACCCATTTTACTGATCTGTTGTCTGCCAGCTGAAGATCTCCATTGCAGTAGTGGTTGTGTCATGGCACTGTTTGTCCTACCAAGCAAAGGTCTCCTTTCACAAAGCCTGCCGTGAACTCCACAGTTTGTACAGGGAAGGCACTAGAGGAGGGAGTAGGACATGTGTCTGACCTTTGAGTGTACAGTGAGTTCTAAGTCAACTTCACCTGACTTGACCACTAAAGGTTTTAAGATTCAGCACATCTGTTTGTATGGCTTGCTGTTTTACTCTTTTGTCACAGTCTTGACCATTTTTTTTTTTGTTTGAAGACTGAGGTGTTTACCTGTCTTGTCACTTTTACTGTGTACAATTCACGGGTAGCCTTTGGGTAAAAAAACCCAAAAAACCACAAGATAATTTGAAGGGACAGCCTTTTATTAGGCAGCTGTAATCTTAAATATATACCAAATATATGAATGTTTTTGAAAGTGATCGGACAGCAAATGTGTATTTTATATCTTACTATTTTTCATAAGCCAAACTGCTTGAGTCTTAAGTGTGAGGACAGCTTCTTTAACACCTACTTATCAAATGCAATTTAGTTCTTAATGCTTTTTGCAGGGATGTAGGATTTGTATTCATCCCTGCTGGACTTGGCAGACTTATTTGAGTATTTGTCCTCTCTGCTGAGATGGTGAAAGTCTCAAGAAGTCTTTTGGTACTGCTTAATCGATGTAATTTCTGTGTCTCATTGCAGCACACTTTATGCTAAACTGTTGTCCCTGTGCTTTTGCCACAAGATACAGCTTGCATGTTGAAACCAGTCACCAGCTTCTGAGTGTTATAATACAAACCCTGGGCCGAGGCAAAGCCACCCTTCCTCATGCTGTGACCTCTGGCTGTGCCGGGCTGACAGACACGTGAGAAGCCAGGCTTGCCTGCCGGGCTCTGGCTGAGCGGGTGTATCGCAGTTACCAGCAACGTGAGCCACCTCTCTCAAGTAACTCCTGCTAAATTCATGGAGCCGTGCTTTGCAGAAGGTCTGTGTTTACTGAGAGAGGCCATAAGAACAGGGTTGTCTCAGAAATGCCTCATTTTTAGATACGTATTTGTGTAGAGGAGGAAGAGGTGACTGGAGAGGGGGCTCTTCAGAAGCTGAAATTGTTCTGCTTGGCAGTAAAACACTTCCCTGACTTTGGCTTGTTTTTTCCACGGGGATGACCCTCCTACATCTTTGTATCCTGTGTGGTGGGCAGACTGTGAGGATACTTACGGCTTCATGTTATATTGTGTGTTCCTCTTCCCTCTTGCTCTCTGGTTGCTCAAAACCCAGTTCCTATTGGGACAGGCGCTAAAAGCAACTGCTGAGTACATTATTCCTTAGGTGTGCGTTTTGACAAGTTGCAAGAAGCTCAAAGTCCATTTGTAGTACGTGCAGAGCAGGCCTTTGTGCGAAGAGGTGGCATCAGGTACAGCAGATAACATGTTCTGGCTTTAGCTCAAGGCTTGTTTTATCACCAGTATGTTGAAAGTAAAGTCACTTTGGCAACAATTTTTTCTACCAGGCTAACAACGAAAACATCTGCTACTTGGAACTTACTAAGTAGAGAACATTTACACTAGCGCCAGAGGGTCTCTCGTTGCTCTATTTTGAGACCAGGTGAGAAATTAAATGGTGGTGTGAGTTGTTGCAGGTGATTGTCAGACAGTCACCATTATCATTACACGTATCTCCTCGGAGATGCTGTGCTGGGGCCTCGGGACTGTCCGTGGCTACACCCTCTCGCATTCCTCCTCCAGCAGCTGACGTTCCGCAGTGATACCTCTTGATTGTTTTACCGTTTGTGGAGAATTCGTGGAATATTCTGCTCAGTATTGTGAGCTGAAGATCGTAGGCCTCAATAAAAAACAAGCAGTGTCACAGCTTCCGAGAGGAAACACCTTTCTATGGAGGGTTCACGTGTGGTGTCAGACAATTCTTTCGTGTGAAGGACACTGCCTGTGGGAGGTGGAAGGGGCTATCCAAATGTATCACCACGGGGAGATTCCCGAGGCAAAGTAGTCACGTTACTGTGGTGCCCTGCCCAGATTAATTAGTGTCTCTGCAGGATTAATTAGTATGGTGCTTTGTACCACGTAGACATAGCTTTAGTTACTTCATGTAGCAGTTACGAGAATTTTGCCAGTGAAGTGTACCAAGGCTGAATAGTTCTTTTGAGTACTTAAAAGCTTTCTGTCCAAAAATGTAGAATATATTCACCCGGACACAGTATCTTGACCACTGGAAATGTTATCTTTAAATATGTTTTAAAGTAATGTCTTCTTCACCGAGAATGTGACTACTCTTCTGGTTCTATACAGAACGTCTTCAACTGACTTAGAAGTGTTGGACACAACATCTGAGGCATCTCTCAGTAAGTTATCCAGGCATATTCTTGCAGTTGAGAGGGCTGATGTTTTTTCAGGCCAGCATAAATTCCTCTTTAGATAAGTGAATGTGGCTGCTGGAGGGAGGTGGGTGTGTTGGAGAAGCGTGTGGGAGGAAGTGCTGAACTGTGTGAAAATGGAAAAGGAGAGAAGATGGAATACATGTGTTAGCTGCCTGTAGTGAACTTGTCAGGGTAGTGAAGTATGCTGTGAAATGTATGGACTTTCCATTAAAAATTGGTGACACCATGTCCTGGGGAATTTAAGGAATAGATATTCTTTGCATAGCAAGCTTTTTTAAAATCTAAACTGTTACGAAGCATAGAACTTTCTGTAGAAATTACAACTTTGTCAGCGAACAGACTCTTTGTATATGCAATATTTGTGCTTTACTATTTGACCATGTTTGTTTTTATTTCTGCTTTTCTTCCCTTCTGCGTAGGACTTGGCTATGCTAATCACTGAGTAAGTTTTTCTGCCTGAGAATGAAATTAGATTGCCATTTATGAGACAGTTTAGAAGAACAATTACTTTTTTATGTGAGACACATACATCCATTTTATACAGATTAAAATTTTTCTTACAGTGCTACATGTGTTTTTTTAAATCCCCATTATAACAGAATGTTTTCTAATGTTTAGTGTTTTTATTAATACCTGTTAGGTGTGGTTTCTTCGACCCCTAAGAGAAAAAAATGGGTGTGCAGTGTAATGTTTTTTGTTTTGATTGTGCTTGCATGTGTGTAGGAGTCAGATTGTGTATACATGTGTGCTGTGATTTGTTAGGGATAAAAAGCAAAACTGAAGCATTCTTTCCATCTGGCATGAAAACATTAAAGTATATGATAAATCTTAGCTCCCAAAAGATTTCTGAGTTTTGATCAGTCCTCTTTGATAGAGAGGTGCAATTCCTAAAAAGTTGTCATAATTTGTCTTGTGGCTCAGGCTGTGTTGTAGAGTTGTACTGTTGTACAGTTACTGTATTTTCAACCTGATCTCTATCAAGTGTGAGCATAAACTCTCTTCAGCTGAATTTCGGAGAGTACCTGGTGCAGAGTTTATGCTAACTGTGGGGCTATGTGCAAAATGTGAAATCAGTTGGAGAAAAATTGATCCATGAGAAATACCTGAATGATCTTGACATCATGGTATGGGAACAGATGGAAGCAGGGATTTGAAAGTCATGTTTTTGTGTGATATTGATCAAACATCTGGAAACTGGTCCACTGCTTTATATAGAAATTTAGTGCAGGAGGTTATGCAAAAAGTACAATGATTGTGGTACCTTCTATTATCTGCATTGCGAATATATAGCTCCAAGGATATAATTTCTTTGCTGCAATCTTAAGTCTCCTAATGCATCACAGTTTTAAATATTATGTAAATGGAGGTACTTAAAATCAGTTTAGAATGTACCCTTATTCCAAGGAAAGCATTTTAAGGTTTTGTGTTTAAGGTTTCATGCTGTGGAAAATGTTCATATTTTACATAAATAGCTAAGAGTATAACTAAGTGTATTGAGAAAGTTGTTGAGGGGGAAGAAATTGACTGCCATTTCCTTGGGGTAACTTCAGAACACTGAATACTAGTTTAAAGGTCATCTGAGTTTGGGATTTTTGAATTTCTGATTTTGTAACAGATGTTACCTTTCTAGAACCTAAGGCATCCCAATTAATTTCTCTGCTGCCCCTCACAAAGGCAAACGCTTGTGGTTTCCCTTCAAACGCTACTTGTTATTTGAGTTTATGAAAAGAACCCTTAGGAGGCTATTTTCAGTATTTGTAAGCAGTGTAGGACTATAACTATATATATATAGATAGATATATAGATAGATAGATATGGACTATGAAGGGACATGGATCTGTGACATACTTTGTGCTAGGTTTTTAATTAACTTATAATAAAAATGCTTTAATTCTTAGCTGGTTTAATTCTCTTGCACACCATAAGGTCCCGTCTCTGTAGTTTTACAGACTGGGACAACGGTAACCCTTTGTTTGTACCAAATCTTTAGGGAAGTATTTAATAACCTGGATGATAAGAATACTGTTTTACCTGAAAATAATTTCTAAAGCTCTCTCAAGTAGCCATGCTAGATATAGATAAGTAGTTTTGGTGGCCCATCCCTCTACAGCAGTCAGATGCAAAAGCATCATCTTTTTACAGCTGTTCAATGTTGGCAGCACCCCAGGATGCAGCTGATTTGGACTGTACTTGTAAGTGGTAATGAAGTGGGATATCTCCATGCGAGGAACTGTGTCTGTGTGAGTATGTGCTTGCACCTGTACTTTTGGGAAATTTGCTCACTTGTGGGATTAAGAACACCACATGGTTTGGAGCTGAAAAACATATCTCTCAACCTCAGTTACAGAACATCTCAACAGCTGAATTGCTGTGGAGGAAGAGGACTGCCTTATGTACTGTAGTGGTGCAGGCATGAACTCCACTGAAGTTGGAGTGTCTTTACTTGATGTGGGTTGAATGTATGTATTAGCCCTTGCAAGATGAGAATTTTGAAAAAAGCCTATTCAGGGAAATGAGATAAATGTGTCTGTAGACGTCTTTCCTGTTTCTATAGTCTAAGGTACTTCCATGTGTCTTCCATGGACACCAACATCTTGATATATATTGCTAATATTTAGGTTGTATGGATTTCTGATGCATTTCCCAGTTCAAACTAGTACTGGGTTACAAACATGTACTGTTGTGTTTCTGTAACTGTCATGGCTGTTGTATCCTGACATGCCTGGAGCTTTTTTTCTGTGCATTCACATGGACTGTTGTTTGAACAAAGAAGATTTAAATTGGAAAGGCAGTGGAGGGTTACATAGCTGTTGCAAGATGGCATGCTTTCTTTCCAAAATGCTGTAACCAAAATGTGGCTTGTGCATTTCATCTCAGAAACAGGGCCTCTTATACTTGTGATTGTTGGTAACTTCTTTAGCAGTGTGGCTCTACCAGGTATCAGTGGTTTTAAGCATGAGATATATTGCCTAACATGTGCCATGATTAATCAGTGCTTTTAATTTCTCTTCTTGTAGGATGATTCCCAATTTTCTGAATGTGCTGTCAAATGCTCATACACTGAATTAACTGAACCCACTGCATTATTTCTGATGTTTAAAAAGGCCTAAAGAAAAGTAGAGACTGGAACTTCTGTAACAGTCTTTAAAGGTAAGGTATGATTTCTCTTGCTGGGCCAGAGGGAGGAAGATAGACATAGACCCACAGACTGTCGTAGTCCCACCTCTTACTCTGTAATCAACCTGTCATGGTATAACCTCACACAGCCCAGCCACTCACTCACTCACTGCCAGTTCGATGGAGGAGAGAATTGGAAGTGTTTAATAGGAAATCAAAAGTTTTATGAACAATCAAAGTAAAATAAGGAATTCATTCAGCCCTTCCTATGGGCAGGCAGGTGTTCAGCCCTCCTCAGAAAAGCAGGGCCCCATTTCACATAACAGTGACTTGGAAAGACAAACATCATCACTCTAAATGTTCCCTCTTCCTCCTTCTCTCAGCTTTATATGATAATCATAATGCCATATGGTCTGGAATATCTTCAGGGTCATCTATCATGGCTGTGTCCCTTCCCAAATCCCTGTGCACCTATAGCCTTCTCACTGGTGGGGTGTTGTGAGGAGCATAAAAGCCTTGACACTATACATGCACTGATCAGCAATAACTAAAATGTTCCTGTATTATCAACACTGCTACCAGGACAAATCTAAAACACAGCTCTATCAGCTACTGTGAAGAAAATTAACTCTACCCTAGCCACGATCAGCACAAAACTATATGCACCTTAAACCATGTACTGGACTCACCCACCAGTATTTGTTAGTTATCAGTAAATTAACTGACTTCAGGAAGGCAAATGCAATGAAGAATCAGTTTATTTTTTTGCCATAAATCATAAATTATACACTCATAAGTGCCTGTATACCTTTCCATTATAATGCCTTAGTCCTTCTATCCAAGTATTAATATTTTAGTAGTAAAAAGACTTAGTCTTCAGTCCCTGTGGGATGCTAGGCTCAAATTCTCCATCAGGAAAAATATGGATAAGCAGCTAGATAAATCTAATTGAAAAATTTTGGCTAGAGCTGCTGCTGCAGTCTTTCATTTATTACTCACATTTTGTACCCATCTCCTAGGTTCATAACTATTGTCAGCTGCACTGTAGTGGTGCTGCATTTTCTTAGCTCATAGCAGACTCACCACAGACCAAGCTAATGGGTGTGCACCCAGTATGCACCGTGGCCTCTTAACACTGCAGAATTGTTTTGGTGACCAGGGTCTGGGTATAAGTACCCCAGAACCACAGGGCTACATAGATTTTTATTTTTTTTACGTGCAAAGATCAGGTTAAGAGCAACACCTAAAGGGGGGGCCCAAGTTAAACCTGTAATAAAGAAACCAAATGGGTAAAGGCTGTGTAAATTCTTTCTGATACTGACTTTTGGATTCCCTTAGGTTTGACAGCTGCTGTTTGAGTTGACAGCTGAATCCTGTTTTT
>VYZS01065374.1:50041-60733 GCA_013400695.1 Neodrepanis coruscans
AAGCCCCAGTGAGAGCCTCTAGGCCAGTTTGAAAGTCCAGGGGTAGCTGGCATTATTAGTTCCCTGGCTTAGGTAGCCCTGGCAAGGAACATGTTAATTTGATGAAGGAGACTGTTGAAGGTGTTACAGACCCTTTTAGGGCTAACTTACTACAGTGTCTTTAGCCAGATACAAGTTTAGCCAGAATATATGCAACTTAAAAGTACAAACCAATTTATCTACTGGTTAGCTCAAAAGACACGCAAAAGACAGCTAAGATTCACCAATCCATTGAGCTAAGCTTTAGTGTGGTCACCATTCCTGACAAGGGGTCTTTGTCAGGCTGGCAGGAGGGGAAGGGACAGATCCTCACCATTGCTGAGTGTTGCTGACTCCAGCAAATAGCATGCAGCTGCTCACTCTCTCCCCAATAAGCAGCACTGGGGAGAGAATTAAAAGAGCAGAAGTGAAAAAACTCATGGTTTGAGATAAATACAGTTTAATAGGAAATCAAAAGTTTTATGAACAATCAAAGTAAAATAAGGAATTCATTCAGCCCTTCCTATGGGCAGGCAGGTGTTCAGCCCTCCTCAGAAAAGCAGGGCCCCATTTCACATAACAGTGACTTGGAAAGACAAACATCATCACTCTAAATGTTCCCTCTTCCTCCTTCTCTCAGCTTTATATGATAATCATAATGCCATATGGTCTGGAATATCTTCAGGGTCATCTATCATGGCTGTGTCCCTTCCCAAATCCCTGTGCACCTATAGCCTTCTCACTGGTGGGGTGTTGTGAGGAGCATAAAAGCCTTGACACTATACATGCACTGATCAGCAATAACTAAAATGTTCCTGTATTATCAACACTGCTACCAGGACAAATCTAAAACACAGCTCTATCAGCTACTGTGAAGAAAATTAACTCTACCCTAGCCACGATCAGCACAAAACTATATGCACCTTAAACCATGTACTGGACTCACCCACCAGTATTTGTTAGTTATCAGTAAATTAACTGACTTCAGGAAGGCAAATGCAATGAAGAATCAGTTTATTTTTTTGCCATAAATCATAAATTATACACTCATAAGTGCCTGTATACCTTTCCATTATAATGCCTTAGTCCTTCTATCCAAGTATTAATATTTTAGTAGTAAAAAGACTTAGTCTTCAGTCCCTGTGGGATGCTAGGCTCAAATTCTCCATCAGGAAAAATATGGATAAGCAGCTAGATAAATCTAATTGAAAAATTTTGGCTAGAGCTGCTGCTGCAGTCTTTCATTTATTACTCACATTTTGTACCCATCTCCTAGGTTCATAACTATTGTCAGCTGCACTGTAGTGGTGCTGCATTTTCTTAGCTCATAGCAGACTCACCACAGACCAAGCTAATGGGTGTGCACCCAGTATGCACCGTGGCCTCTTAACACTGCAGAATTGTTTTGGTGACCAGGGTCTGGGTATAAGTACCCCAGAACCACAGGGCTACATAGATTTTTATTTTTTTTACGTGCAAAGATCAGGTTAAGAGCAACACCTAAAGGGGGGGCCCAAGTTAAACCTGTAATAAAGAAACCAAATGGGTAAAGGCTGTGTAAATTCTTTCTGATACTGACTTTTGGATTCCCTTAGGTTTGACAGCTGCTGTTTGAGTTGACAGCTGAATCCTGTTTTTATTTAAGCACCCCTCTTGCTAGATGTACTGCAGTGTGCTGCAAATTCAGATGAGGTAAGATGCCTAAAACTTCTCATATGTTGAAGAGCAAAGACATTCAGATGATTTAGGATAGCTAATTGTGAGTTAACTCTTGTCTAGTGCTGCTTTCTCTGCTGTAATTGGAGTGAGCTTGTTTCGTTTTTGAATGTGGAGTAAATCATGTCCTTACAGATGTGGCCTTGAATTGCTAACAGCTTTGGGGAGCAGGTAGAGGAGTTCAAAAAATGCAAAGGCACCAGCCGCTTTTCCCTAAACTGTGAAACTCAGTAGAAGTGGAAAGGCAGATCTACCTTTCTTCATTACTCTCTGAAACTGCCATTTAGATGGGGGGTGGGACTGTGTACATGTTCTAAGCAGACTCTACTGACTCTCCCTTTGGCTGTCTTGTGCAAAGCTTGGTTCGGAGAGGGACAGAGGGTGCTGCAATGCACTTGGGGCAGGCTGCTGCAGCTGGGAAACTTGTGTGCACTTCCACTCCAAACCTCACACTAGCACACTTTGGATCAGGACTGGACTCTTGCTCATAGAGCAGTGTCCATTCCTCCTTGCAGGATGCTGTTACTTAGGCGTACCAGGACTCTCACTCTTCTGGAGATGATTCTTTTCACCAGGAAAAGCATATGCAGGTGAATTTTGTCTTTTCTGATGGGAAAGAAATTCTTTGTTACAGAAGTTAGAGGAAAGCATGACTGCTTCTGGGCCTCAAAGCAGGTCTGTAGCTGGCAGGGAAGGTAGATGCTTAGACAAGGCTAAATAAGGAAACTTATAATCACTGTGACTACGCTTGTCCCAGTTCCTGTGTGGCTGTGTGCTGGAGACATGTCCTGGCTGTAGAAGTGGGTACCTCCAGCCAGCCAAGCATGGGCTTCTAAGTGAAGGATTTATGTGCCTAGAGGGGTGCTCGAGTTGCCCCAGACCTGGCTACCCAGTGTGCTGCAGCAGGTGCCAGTAGCATAGTGCACTCATAGCCTGGGTTTCTAGTGGGTTGCAGTGGATGCCCCTGCAGATAGATACAGGGTAGGGGATGAGGGGAGAGTGCTGTAAGGTAACACATGCAGACATAGAGGAAGAGTGTGACTGCAGAAAAGCTGGCAAACTCCGAGCTGACTTGTATCTACTGTCAGGGAGCTGACATAAGGAATGATTATTGACTGACTGGCAGCCCCTGGGAAAGCACAGGAGCACGATTAACAGTTGCTAGGAAATTGAAAGAGCAATTCCTGTGTCAGCTCTTGTCACAAGGCTGTGGGTGTGGAGAGGAGCACAATGAAGAGATTTGCTTCTCAGGTGCTCTGAATTTACATACTCTTCAAGTTATATAGATACTTACCTGTCTTTCCTTGTCCTGCTGTATATTTCAGTAGTGCTAGGCTGTACCTTGGTGCTAGAGAGCAGGGAAGTGCAGACATTATTAGCAGTAGCCATCAATATAGAGAGGTACTACAAGTTGATGTCTGTACACTAGGGCTACTAATTTAGCAGGTCTTGGGAGAAGTAAGCTTAATTTCTCTCCATAAAATGGCGTATTTGAAGACCATATGTGCTATTATTGCATGTAACACAATAACATTTCATTGTGCTGATGCCATTTGATAACTGGTATCTTGAAATACTAGTGTGATCACCTCAGTGCTTTTTTCCTGTGAGTTCTAAAGCCAAAATCCCACTGGTGTAACACTCTCCATGGGGAGGGAGGGCCCAAGAAGATTTTGTCTGTCTATGAACTTTACTCAGTGTGATCCCTGTGCAGGTCATTAAAGCAGTACACTTCTAATTGGATAACAGACTTTGGCAGTGTGAGATGAACACTGGACTTACTAAAATATAAAGTCATGGTTGCTTCACTGGGATTATCTGGGGTTTCTCAAAGCTGTGTGCTGTAGCCTTGATTTAGTTACAGGTTTTGCTAGACTATCAGACTACAAAAGAGCACTTCTCACAGCAGAAACTCAACCTATTAAAGATTAAAAAAACCCAAAACAGCCAACGTTCTGAAGAAAAGCTTGCACTTCTGGCAGGTTAAAATACAGATGCTCAGTAGTTGCCTTGCTTAACTAATTCTTAAGTTGTAGGGTTTTTTTGTACTTCTATTTATCTTGAAGTCTGGCTCTTCACTTTCTGAATTTTCTGGGTTTGCTGGAGCAGTTAAATCAGAGTTTGACATACTGATTAGTTGGGGGTCCATGAGATACTTGCATGTACAGAGGAGATCTGATTTTTGTGAAAGCATGTGTATTGTAAGAAGTTTAACTGCTCAAATCCAAGTGCCGGTGAACAGAATTGATTTTCTTCACTCAACACCTGCAGAATAAATGCAATATTCTTTTTATTTGGCCAGGTATTTCCACTTAGCCACATCTGTTTCAAGTTGGCCCAAAATCTGGTTCATGCATCCTTTCTGCTCTTATTTGTGGTTGTGCTTAAGTATACCACAAAGCCACCGAGTGCCCAGCCGTGCTGTGTTACATCTTCCACCTTCCCATATTGTACATAAACCTTTTCTTTCCAGGCAGGGACGTCATCTTTTTAAAAGTGCCAGTTGCCAGAGACATTTGGTGGGTCCCACCTGGAGTGGTGTTCTGGGTGCCGCAAACCTCATGCTTGCCAGTACTTTTTAGAGGAAAGCTGTAGACAGCAGTAGAAGTCTGCAATGTGGTCCAAACCCACCTCCTGGTGTGTCGTGTGGTTCTGCTTACCAGAAACCAAGCTCATGAGGGCCCAAGGGGCACGTTGGTAACTGTCAGAGCAGAGCCCAGGTAAAAAAAACTGTTGGATGTGCAGACTTGGCATCTGCATCCCTTTGCTGCTGGTAGCCAGCATGTGTACTCCAAGTGTCTTGAGGCTTTCTGCATTTCAGGCATTCAGGTGCTGAGGCTGCTGTGGTAGGAAGCAGTGACACTGACCAAAACCAACCACCTTGTGCTATAAGCTTGTGCCATACTGTCTTTTGATTAATTTGACCTGTGGAAGGGACCCCCCCTCTCACTTGTTTACTGTTGCCATAAATGTTGCTGAGACTATTTCAATACAGTAACTAGTTCTTTATCTTGACACAAGCTTTGTGTGCATTTCTGATTTATGTGACTTGTGAAGGATTAAAAAAATAAGTCTGTTAATCTTTGGAGTAACCTATGTGTAAAAAAAAGCCCATCAAACCGTCTTTGGTTTTTAGCTATTTTGCTTTCAGAGTCTGACCTGTTGAGCACCTCTCAGGATTTTCTGAGATTGACAGTAATTTTCTAGTACAGAAAATAAATTCTCTTGCCTCATGTTTTAATCTTAATAATAATAGGGTTTTGAGCTGTTGGCTATTTTTTTTTATTTCCCCTTTTGCTTTTTCTCTGCATGTAAGGCATAAGAGCAACTTCTCTATCTTTGTGCTAAATGTACTTTTACTTCTTCAGAGGAGATGCTTTGTCCACTAGGAACTGTGTCTCAGCATGCTAATAAAACTCACTTTCTGCCTTTAAAATGTTTATTCAAAGTGGCCTGGCTGGCTTACAGTAGCTGTGTGGGTGGACTGTCCTTGAATTTTGTAGACTTAATTTAGTACTGCACAATACTCAGTGATGGAAAACAGCTATAAATTGTCTGTGCGCAGCCATGCATTATTGATAAAGGATAGAATAAGCTCTACAATTTCTTTATTTGATGTTGTTCTTTGCAAATCAGCCAGCTGTTGCAATACTTTTTTCCTCCTATTGGCAGTAAAATATCTCTTCATTTTGAACTCTGAATTTTCTCGTGAATTTTGATTTGTATGGGGGTGAAAAATTGCTTTTTCTCCACTGCTGCTAGATGTAATAGAGATGTTTTCACAGAGTAGAAACAAACCTAACCTCAAGGAGAGCTAAGCAAACAGTAAGTCTGATTGCATGCAGAAGACAGCACTTCTCTAATTGTCTCAAATATTTAGAAATAAAAAATGGAGCATGAAGTCTTGCAGTATAACTAGAAGAAAAAAATCCTTTATTATACTTGGCATATACTTAGAGAAAGTGCTTTGCAGCGAATTCAGCATGCTGTGTACTTTCAGTGTTCCTTCAGAGTTTATGAAGAAATTTCAAGTCTTAAATTTGTCATGCTGTTTTCCTGTTGACAATTACGATGGGTAGAGTCTCTACTGTATATTATCTACATATAAAACTGTGCTGCATATGATAGAGTTCTTTCCCTGTGCTTGAACAAAGGTACAATGAACTGCTGAAAATACTAGCATTAATAGATATGTAAGTAGAAAAAAATAACTTTCCAGCAAAATTACAAAGGGTTTCATCTTCCCAACAAATGTCCAGCACTGAAACTTCTTTTTAACCTATAATTTTTAGAATGGTAACTTCTCACACGTTATTCTAATACAGCCAAGGGAATGTACAATTTGTGACAAGCAAATACTGTATTATGGAATTACTTATGTCCCTCTTTTGTGTATATACATACATATCCTTTGTTAGAAGTATTCCAGACCTCTACAGGTGTTTACGTCTTTTTGTCTTTGCAAAACTGTTAGGATAGTGAATTCACAAGCTGTACTGATGTTTATAATAGTTCCTTTACTTCATGGAGAATTGTTTTGCATTAGTTTAACTTTATGTATATTTACAGCCTTTTAAGATTAGAAGACATTAAGTCATGGAGGAATTAAATTGGTTGTTTAGTTTTAATCAGGAGGCAGGAAAAACTGCTGGGAAAAAAACGAACATGACTGACAGAGGCTTGCTAGAGATTTACATTGAGACTAACTCATTCTTCAAAACTTTTTCATTTTCTAATGGGAACTGTGGAGTAAATCAAATACAGTGGCTGTGAGTGATTAAAATGCAAAACTTATGAATTCTTACTGACTTTACAAATATGACTCCTTCACTGTTAATATAAAATCATTTATCTTAAAGAAGTCCTGAGGCTGTGAAGATTTAAATGAAAACTTCAACAATTCTTGAAGAGGGTTGTTTTGGTATTCAAGATCATTAATTTTGTGGCTTGCATAGAAAGCTGTCAGGAGGTTTTCCATAGGTCATCTTGGAGATTGGTGGTAATTCACTTGATAAATCAAAGTGGCAAATTTTACAGTACTTTAAATACTTACACATTTCATATCGTACATGGGCATCTAAAAATTCTGTGCTGGTTGAAGAGGATACCTTTGGTTTGATCCTACAGAAAATATAAGCAAGTAGACATTGACTTGCCTATGATTTTGTTTTTGGAGCAAGTGTGCAGCTGTCTGTGTTTTTCTACAGAAGAGCAGACTTCAGCTATGTTACTGCAGTGCTGCCTTTGTTACATCCTTTTTCTGTGCAGACAATTTGGGAGTATGATTGTGTGTGCCATTTTTATACTTTGGTGGTGAAATATTTTGAAAATCCTTTGTTCCTGATATTTCTTTAAAAAGAGTATCTCTCACTGGTATTGTTAACAGCTACTGTCATGAAAAAACTGCAAGATGAGGAAATAGCACAAAGTATAGAGGGATTGGATGCTCCCTCTCTGCATCTGCACACTCCAGGCAGTGCATGGATGAAGTTACTTGAACTTCTACATATACCCCCTGGAAGTCAATCAGAAGTAGTCTGACAAACATGGAAGAGCTTTAATGCAATTAGACATTTCTTATTTTCTTCATACTAACAAAATATGATTTGGTCTAGAAAGGTTGAGTGACTTTCAAAAGTTACCTAGATTAAAAATGTGTTGTGCAAATGCCTGTGTAGGTTGCTACCATCCAAAATTCTTTACGATTGGGAAAGCCATTGTGGAGGAGAGTGGGTTGGAGGAGGTGGTAACAGATGAGCTTCACGTGACTGATCTCTGTAGGCCATGTTCAAAACACAGGGACAGCCACAGCAAAATCGTGTTTGTAATCCTGTATAACCAGTACAAATGTTGCAGGAATGACAACACACAAAAGGAACTGAAAGAAGTTGATTTTAAACCAAGTAAGTAAAATATAAAAAAAATTAATTTTCCCAAGGGAGATCAGAGGCTTTTCCTAGCAATCAGTATAAATAAAGAAATGGTAGAGGAGCGCTGAGGCAGGTGAGCTTGACTTCTGGGAAGTTAAATCTAAATCTTGCATTATTTTTAAGATGGTATTTTCAGTTCCTTTTCAACTGCATCAAAATTGGAAGTTAATTTTTTTTTCTTTCCGGTTTCCAGCTCAGAATTAAGGTGTATGTGTGGACGTACTTTTTTTGAAAGGTACTGCCTAAAATATTTTATTTTTGAGAGCACAGGGCAGGAGGGTAAAACGTGTGTGGTTGCATCCATCCCCACCCGGGTGTAACACCAAGTGCTTTGTCTCTGACAAGTTACAGCATGCCCTGCTGGTAAGGTCGAGAAAAAACTCCCGCTCTCCCATTTCTCGGTACAAAAAAATTCGTAAAACTTGTTTGGGTGGGACAAACTTCAGAAACCTCCTCCAGCTTTGACTAGTACTACAAAACCTGTCTTGGTTGTAACAGAGGTGCCTTGTGCTCCGATGACCTCACCCAGCTAGGTTGCAGGACATGCTCATCCTGTGAATTGTGGGAACATTGTTGTGGACAAAATACCTTTTCTCCTTTTTGTTGTTACACTATATTGTGCTCCACTAATTTGCAAGTGATGAGAAGGATAATGAATTAACCTGCTGATTATGGCGAATTACTATTTCAACAATGCAGTTACTTGCTCTGAAAGGTTCTGCAGCTGCAGAAACTGATTCTAATAAGACCATCTAGAACTTTCAGCTATAAAAGTAATGAATTGCTGGAAAACTTGCTTTTAAGTAGAGCTATGTTCTTGCCTAGTGTCTGTAACCCTGATAACTAATCATGTTTTATCCTTCTAGAGGACTGTGTTGATAACCTTTCCACAATGATGTTGGTTGTCCTTTTTTGCAGTGTGGAGCACTTTTTAACCCCTTTTCTCCCAATTCTTGTACGATTTTGATGGGTAACTTTTCATGCCATTTCCATGAAATGCAGTGGTCAAGGCATGTTACCCATCTGCTTGTGGGTAAAGCACATACAGCTGCAAGTTGTTTTCCTGTTTTCTTCCTGTTCCTCTTTTCCTCCTCCCTTTCATGCTGGTCGTAATGAGATGCTAAGGGATGATTGCCCAGAATTTCTCCGTCTGTATCAATGCAAACATATCTAAGCTGTGTGGAGTATAAACATACAATGTTAAATATGACAGAAGAATTGCTGGGTAGGTGGAAACTGAGTTATGTTGTTTGAGAAAATGAGTGTGCCTCTGACTAATTAGAAAATAATAGAATAAGTGGTTATGTGTTGCCTCACTGCAAGTTTTAAGTATCTGAAATGTAATATGTTTTTTAGTGCTGAAGCTTGATTTGAAATGGAAAATTGAATAAAGTTTGGATCCAGCATGATCCTCAGCTGTTCTTCAAGGTTTCTCACCCTTTCTCCTTTCTAGTTTAAACCAAAATACTCTTGTGCACCTGGAAAACTGCTATAAAAATGCAGAGTTTTGTTTGTATTATTTTAGTTACTTTGTGCGAGAGGAATTGCATTTCTGAAAGCTTTCTGTACTGTGCCTATAGGAAGGGCAATGCTGTCAAGTGCAGTTTAAAAATACAGAATAGGCAGAACTCCATTTTAAAGGGACATAATGAATGACAGGGCTTAATGTGTCTTATACCCAAGGAATTTTCCTCCCAACAGTTTTAAGGTAAGTACCATTTTAAGGAGCTTGTGGTTCACTTTGGAGTGAAATCACAAGTGACTTACAGGTTTTTTCCAGCTTTCTTTGTTTTCTTTGCCTCAAGAGTTTTTACATCTTCTGCTGCCTTGCTTCCGAATAGGGATCAAAGCTGCCTCAGCAGAGGTGCAACAGCAGTGATAAGGTATCTTCCATGATAAAGAAGGATACAACAGAAAGATTGCACACTGTTGCTTCCCAAAGATCAAAGTGAAGCTTCAGATGCTAGCGATGGCATGAAACTGTGACAAATTGGGCGCTTAGGAGTTAATTATGGCAGAACATAGCTGTGAATCCGGGGGTGTAAAAGGAAAATTTGTGCTTGAATTTTTGAAAGACTAATAGCTGCTGTGCTTGAAATACTCATCAAAACCCTCAAAATGAATTCCCTGAGAGATAAACCTGTAATGTTGCATTGTTGATTTTCTGAATCAATTTTTAAACTTCAAAATAAATGTATTTTTAACCAACCCTTCTTTCATTACATTGCTGGAATGCGTCCATGGTTCCAAAGGGTAAAAAAGTTCCTGTACCAGATTCAAAAGAATAGAAAAGATCTTATTTTAAGTCTTTCTTTAGTGAAGGATGAATTATGACTTGTTGTAACATTTAAAATAGAATTCTCTTTCTGGACAGCACAAGCAAGTTTTCTTTATGTTAAAAAGAAGGTAGGATACTGGGGCATTGACAGGTATTTGAAACAATTTATGGTCTGTTGATGGTTAATGAGTAATTGTTTAAAGAGAACACCTATTTCTGATATATAGTTGAGACAGCTAGGGAAAAAACGGCTCAGAAGTTCAAGGAATTTTGAAGGCAAAGGTGTGCTGCAAACACAGGAGAACTTAAGGATTTGCATTGGCAGTGAACTGTGGTCTGAAGGAGTTCAGAGAGGAAAATGAGTTTTCTTCTGCTGGTTTACTCTGCAGCCTTCACCACTTCTGTATTGTGTCTGCTTCTCAGAAAAGTAATTGGCTTAACACGTGCCAGCTCACCATTAGCTGTGGTGCTAAACTGCCTTTACAGTGTTTTTTGAACATGTAAAGTAACTTAAATATTAACTGTATAAGGATTTGTGCCTGTGCTTTAGAGATGGGTAGTTGTTTTTTTATATTTCAAGATCATTAATGCATTGAGCAATAAAAGTTCTAAACTCAGATTTTGAAAGGCGGATTTTAACATTATTTCACCTTAAAAGAGCTTCACAGGTTGTCTATCATGCTTTCTATTGTGTAGGTGATTAAGAGTTGCCTAATAGGCAAAATCTTCTGTAGGTAGCTAAGGCCTTGC
>VYZS01065375.1:0-20269 GCA_013400695.1 Neodrepanis coruscans
AGTGCGCAAGGAATTGAGAGGGGGAGCATCAGGGACAGCTGACCGCAGTTGACCCAAGGGATATCCTACACCGTATGACATCATGCTCAGCGTATAAAGCTGGGGGAAGAAGGAGTAAGGGGAGAATGTTTGGAGGGGTGGTGTTTGTCTTCCGAAGTCAGCACTGCTTGTGGTAGACCCTTGCTTTACTGGGGATGGCTGAACATCTGCCTGCCATGGGAAGTGGTGAATGAATTCCTTGCTTTGCTTATGTGCATGACTTCTGCTTTACCTATTAAACTGTCTTTATCTCAATCCACAAGTGGTCTCAGATCTGTCTTTCTGATTCCCCCATTCCATGTGGGGACAGTGTGTGAGCAGCTGTGTGGGACTTAGTAGCTCCAAATCAGCGGCGTTAAACCTTGGCATTTAGTAACAGCTCTACTGAAGTTCATTAAAATGCTGTAGTGTTAGTAGCAGCACTCAAGGAAAGGATCCAGGATAAAACTCTTGGATAACTTGCTTTAGAGTCAGGGATCTTCAAAGGGCAGTTAACTTTGACTTATTGCACTGCTTATTTCTGTCTGCTTTCTCTAGTTGAGAGTAATTGTGAATTTTTGTCTTTCTTGCTGTAGAGTAACCTGGCAAGGGAACCTTATGAAAATAAAGCATAGGGTCACTTGTTTGTGTCTGTCTTTCTGTGTTAAGTAGACTTAACACATAACAAAGTATCCTCCCCCATATTTAGGCATTTACATGACAGTTGAATCAGAGTTGTCAAGGTACAGGTGGAGGTACAGTTTGTTTATCAAGGAGTGGAGGTTCAGGGATTAAGGTGATTTTTTTCAGTTGGGAAGCAATTTACTGACAAGTTACAAGCCTGCACCAGTTTGCTTGTATAGTGTCCAAAGAATATATATTAAATATAAAATTGGGGTTTAGTTAACGTTATTCTCCAAATCTCTCTTTTCCCACTTCCCATCATACAGTATCTACTTGACCATGTAGAATTCATGAAACTCAGGATGTTGTTTCACAGTAGATACAAACTTTCTCAATACTTTATAGTATTACTTTAGTATAATGTGCCTTTTAAAATGATTGAAATATACATGTATCCATAAGATGATGGTTTTGTTGATGAGTAGATTATTTGCATATGTTTCATTAATCAAATGATGCTTGCATTTGAGTGACTAGTAGCAGATTGTCAGTGTCATCAGAAAGGGGTCCATAAGAAGAAGAGGCGTGTAAGAATACTGCTAATTCTGCAGAAATAACTGGGTTACCATGTGTTTCTGCTGCTTTCTTCTTCTAGTTTTTTGATGTGATTAAATAGTTATAGCTTACTGATTTTAATGAGTAATTCAATTGCAGTGTCTCTGTGCCAGAAGAGACCTGCATTTTGAGAAGCCTTATAACACTTGTATATGAAGATACTTGTTTTAAAAATTAAAAATTAGTTGGTGTTTAGTCTGTAAATGTACTGTATAAATTTATTGCCAAAATGTGGTCAAACAGAAGACTTTAAATACAACCTTGCTAGTGAACTCTGAGGTTTTAAAGCTGTTTTTCTGACTCAAGTTTAGAACTTACATATCTTATTTGCAGTTCTACCTGTGAGAGGTAGGGACTACTGAAGACAGACTTGTATAGAATATGAAGGAAAATGTCTCACATCAATTGATTGCTGAGGAGTTTTAAGTCTTAAAAAAACACTACATTTCTTCCTGCTTAAATAAGTTTTCTTACCCTACAGTGTTCTTGGCAAAACTACTGAAACGACTCTATGGTGAAACTTCATCATCTGCTCCTGTGCATACTTCAAGAAGAGAAGAGGAGGCAATTCTTGGAAATCTGGGATCAAAAGCTGAAGAAAAGAATTTGGATAATGCTCAGATTTCATCAGCAGATGCTAGCACATCAACTGATACAGCCTGTGAATCATTTCAAGGTGAGACAGCCTGTCCTTTTCTGATAATATGCTTTTAAATATAGCTGCTTTATTTCCGAACGGTATAGTGTGTACTTTTTTCATCTATTGATACCAATCAGTGAACTTGAATACCTGGAATACCTAGAACACTTGAGGTCAGTGCATAAGTCCTGTGAAAAACAAGAAATAATCTTGGTGTATATGCATGAATGCAGCATTTAGCACTAGCAAATATGAAACTTCAGTGTAAGCTATAACTGTCTTCAGTGTAATGTTTGTTGAATGGTGATAAAATGACATATACTGGTACAACTCTGCTCAGCTGTTATTGATACACCTAAAGATTGGTGGGAATACATGATCCAGCACTTCTTCGTGCCGTCCTGTTGCAACAGAAACCCAAGGGGAGCACAAACCCAACAGAAGGCAATACTAATTCAGAGACTATGTTAGTACCTTGCTAAAGAGCATTATCTTTTTGTGCAGTGAGCATGGCACATGAATATTTGCACAGATAACAAAAAGTCCTTTATCAAATAGGTTGTAGAATGTGAATGATGTGTCAAAAGATGGAATTGGAAAATGAAATAGCTGTGGTATTATGTGTGGGTGAAAGGCTCTGTACACAAGTATAGAATAAGTGTGGTTTGCTTTCTTTTCATCTAAAACCAAATATTGCAAAAACTAGAAGGTTGTTAAACTGCCTTGAAATAAAAAGGTGTGTTTCCTAAGAGAATAAAAAGCTTTCTCCAGGGGAGGTACTCACCTAGACTTTTTACTTGCAAATGAAAAAGAACTGATAGTGGATGTGATCTGGGGCAGGAGAGTAAAGTCTGGAAAGAAGTGAGCAGAATGAATAGTAGGATTAGATCCCTGTATTATTTAGTAACAGATGTTCAGGGATGTGCTTGGTAGAATTAAATGGAAGACTGGTTTGAATTGCAAAGGAGCTCTGGAGAGTTGGTTGATCAATAATAACTTCTCAAAGCACAAGGATGGGTCCTTTTGACATGCAGAAAACTAAGCAAGTGTGGCAGGATTCCTGACTTCAGATGTGTCTGGGAGCAGTGAGGAGAAGATGAGGGAAGGCTAGCTGAGACAAGGCAGGCACAGGAGCTGTGTCATCACTGTGAAAGCAGACCCAAAGTGCCTGAAAGAGAAGAGCAGAGCACGTCTGGTAACAGTTACCAGGTTCAACCAACAGTCCAGTGACACCAGGCAAGTCAGTAGTGACAAGGCAGGTCTGAGGTCAAGCCAGTATGTGAAGTCTGTAAGTCAGGGTGTGCATCCACTGGGCTGTGTGTCCAGGCACAGCATCACTTCAGTCTAACTCAAGCAGGGAACTGCTTAAAAGCCTCGTCTTAAAAGCAGCTTCTGAGTGATGTTAGGGAAGCCCCTGCTGAGGGGGCTTCTTACACATTTTTCATAATCAGCTCTTTCTTCATAACAATCTGTATCAACAGCTGTGTGATGATATCAGAGAGCTGCCTGTAGGTGCAGGCAGCTAAACTCTGGAGAGGGAGCTCTGGGCTTCTATACAAAGAAGGTGAAAACAGGCATTGGCTACTGAAGAGAAACACAGAGATGTTGCCCAGATATGCTGTGATTGAGTTAGGAAGGCCAAAGCTCATCTGGAGTTGAATCTAATGAGGGATGTGGGAAGAATCCGTAAGGGTGGTAACAGATGGAAGACTAAAGAACATGTGGACCCACTGCTTAATGGGCAAAAAACTAGTAACAGAAGACAAGGAAAAGACTTGGTGCCTTTTTTGTCTGCTGATGTTTGTCTTCACACTTTCTGGGCCCCTAAGCCTTATGATAGCGCCTATGGAAGTGAAGCATTGTCCACAGTAGACGATGATAGCTGGGGAATTGTTAACTGGAGTTGTGCAATTGCAGTGGGACAAAGTATTGTGTATCCAGGGATGCTGAATGATGTCATTGTGAGACTGGATTCTATCCTCTTTGAGAAGTCATCATGATTGGAAGGTTCCTTAGTGACTGGAAAAGGCAAACATGCCCATTTTCAAGAAGAGCAAGAAGGGAGGGTGTCTGGAAAGGTGAACCTGTTAGAGAGTAGATCCTTCTGGAAGCTCTTTCCAAGCATGTGAAGGACAAAAAGGGAATTGGGAACAGTAAGTCTGGTTTTACGAGGGGCAGGTTATACAAACCAGTTGCCTTCAATGCTTACGTGACTGGCTTACAGATAGTCTGTGAAGTAGTCTCCTGTAGTATTCTTACAACCACCCAGGTGAGATGTCCGCTGGGTAAGTAGATGGTCGGATTGACAGACTGCCAAGCTCAAAGAATGGTGATCAGCAGTATAAAATTTGATAGATGGCCATGTGCTAATGCTATACCGTGATGATTACAGCCAGAGTGCAGTCCTATGTCTGACATGGAGCAACCAGCAACACAGGCTAGGGGCAGCCTAACTGGAAGCAGCTCCACAGAAGAGGACCTTGGGGTTCTGGTGGATGCCCTATTGAACATGAGTCGGTGTTGCATCATTGTCACAAAGGCAGCTGAACATATTGTGCTGCATTAGCAATGTAGACAGCAGTCTGAAGGAAACCATCATTCCTACTGTAAGACAACACTGGAGCTGCATTTGTAAGTCCATACTGTCCTGTGGGCTCCTCAGTAAAAGAAAGATAGTGGCAAAGTAGAGGAAGTCCACTGGGGCCATAGTGAAGTCAGAGTCAGAGAGTCAGATGGCGCTATGGATGAGGAGAGACTAGAGAATTGAGCTTCAGTCTTAAAAAGGGTTAAGAGAAAAATTTATTACTTCAACCACGAAATGAGAAGGGAAAACACAGAGAAGACTGAGTCATGTGCTTTTTGGAGGTACTCAGTGACCGGAGAAGGAAGGGGTGACAAAGAAGTTGTGGCAAGAGAAATTCAAGAAGGAGGGAATTCCGTCTTGGGAGCCATCAAACACTAGGAATGGGAAAAGAGAGTTTTGGTATTTTCATCCTTGAAAGAGCTGAAAACTACAGTGTACTAGAAAAATCGGTGTTTTATTGAGGCTTGGACTAATGACCTCTGAAAGTCCTTTCCAACATACATCAGTCTAGTAATCTGTTACTGTTTTTTGTTTTTTCGGGTTTTTTTCATTAATAAAAAAGTCCCCCACCCAATGTGTAGCAAGGATGGCTAGTAACAAGTTACATGTCCCTATGGTAGAATTTGCTTTTGAGGGATTGTGTAGCTGTTGTCCTGATTGTATCCCATGACTGTAATAGAAGATTACATAGAAATTTCAACTTCTGCAGTTCTGTTTGTTTGATACATATTTTGGTTTTCTAAATCAGTGCTTCTGGTACTTCTTTTGTGTAGTCAATATTAAGAGGCATATTTTTAAAAGGCTGATAAAACATTAAGTTTATTCTGTACAATGATACGTGATAGCATTGGGAATTACTTGTCCTTGCAAAGTAGTTAACAGACTATTTGTTAGCTTTATGATGAAGCTGTGTTAAATATGGAGTAATTTCTTCATTTGTAGCAAATCTATACCGTTCCTTATAAATTACGGCCTCCCCAAACTCCCACTGAAGTGCAAGGTAAGGGAGATGTTGTGGTTTTACCACTTAAAATAGCGATTCTGACAAGAGATGTCCGAGAGAAGTCACACACACACCCAAAAAGAAAGAAAACACACAAATATCACCGTTTATTTCACACACACAGAAAACCCGACAATAAAGTGCAAAAAAACAGACAAATTAAGCTTTCCCAGAGCCCTTGTTGGGTTGAGAACGCTCTGGAATAGTGCTGGTCTCTCTCTATGGGCTCCCGAAGAGACGCCGGGATAATTAGAGAAGGCCCGCGACCGATCTGAGGACCTACAGCAGCGTGAGCCTCCGCTTGGCTTTCTGAAGAAAAACACTCAGACAGTTAGAAACCGCGAGCCCCCCTCCCCCTCCCTTCAGCCCCCAGGAAGGGATTTCAGCGCTGATGAAGAGATGTGGTCTTTAAACCCGGGCAATAGCCGCAGACAGTCGCCAGTCCACCCACCCCCGGGGAAAGAAAAAGACCACAAGGGAAAAAAAANGTGGCTGTCGCTGCCGCCGGTCCCATGCGCGCGGCCGATGGGGACCCCCCTGCACGGTAGGAAAAATGACCAGTTTTACTTTCACCCCACGACAGGAGATAATTTATTTGACCTTGTGATTTATAATTCCTCTGATTGTTTATACCTGATTCCTAATGCAATTTTGTTAAAGGTAATGAAACAAAAGCTTTTGGTTCAGAATCCTAATACACGTAAAATATAGCTCATGGGATAGGGAACATGTACCAAAAAGAAAAGATCTATATTTAGGATGTTCACAGCAGAACAACAAGGCTGGTTTTGAAACTAACACCAAACTATAAATGAGTTTGCAACCATTCTTTTCTGGTTGTGATTTTATTTAAATTTAAGGAGCTGTTGCATTTACATATTGTGATTTTATGATATTGGACACTGAAAGTACACATTTAGTGATAACCTAGAATATTTGAGCTATAAACTCTCTGGCCTTAGTGAAGGAAAAACAAAAAAGGCATTGATTGAATTTTTTGATCATAAACTATTTTAGAGTTACTTCTTCCTTATAGACCAAAAGTTATGAGCATAACTACAAAAAAGCTGATGATTTAAGGAGCCATAGTCTAACATGAGTAATTAAAGCAACAATGGAAAATAAGAGGAAATGGGTTTTTTTGGAAGATATGAATTCTTTCCTAGTTTGAAAGTGGTTATATCAGTCCTGCAAAATACTACAGAAAAAAAATTACGGAGTGTCAATAAGTAGTTGAGGATATCTTTAAAAAGCTGGATAGTCTGAAGTATTTTCTAGCATTAAATAACATGTTTTGCTATAAAACTCATCACAATATTCTATTTGCCTTTAACAATTATTTTCAGATTGTGAAAATACCGTTAGCAATTTATCTGAGCTAAACCACCGCCCTGCTTCCCCCTGCAGATTCTAATCTTTTTGGAATGCATTTGCAGCATTGCCTCTTGAGGCATGATAAAGACATGCCCATACCATTTAAATATCATACTCTTACATCCTATCAATATTTGTGTTTAAGTGCCTTTTTTGAGACAAAGTTAAAGTTGAGATGCTTAGGTATATAGAGCATCAGGACCTTGTTAATGATTGGTTCTTATTTAATTTTGGAAGATTAATAATTTACTACAAGAAAGGCTTGTTCCATAAAGCTGGCTCACATAGTTCTTGAGGTAAAACTTGCAGTAAGACCTGGAATAACTAGAGATGGGAAGGCAAATGCTAAGAGATACTGTCCTTTGTGACAAATCAAGTGAAAACGTGAACATGTCAAGCTTCTTCTGAACCCCAAAGAAGGAAAGTAGTCATTTTTATCTTTTCTTTTTTTTAGAAGTGATTAAAGAAAAACCCAACAAACCTGAACACATGCTTGTGGCCAAAATTTCTGTTCTAGGGCACAGTAAGATGTACCTTCCTTTTGTATTCAGACTTTTTTCCCCTATTTTACCGTAATACTCAGTGAGAAAAATGAATGTGACCAAAGAAGGGATTCCTGTGCCCCCAAGACAATTAGATAAGACTTTCTAAACATTTCTGCCCTAGAGAAACTTGCTCCTTCCGTTGCAAGAGCTATAGTTCTTCATTTCAGAAGATGTAAGAGTTTTTTCTTGCTTCAACATGAAATTAAAGAGGATCTAGACAGCCATCTTTATTATCTTAAACCATTTAAAAGTTACACACTCATAATGAAACTGAGCCTTATGGCAGGCAAAATATTAAAGAGAGCAAATAGAAAGCTGAAAGCTCCTACAAGTAAGAGAACATTTTCCCTGAGCTTGCAAATACACTCCCAAATGCTGTATTAAAAATGCTTAGAAACTTGCTGTATCACAGAAAGAAAGAAGTGTCTGGCAAAAGACTGAGCATTTCAAAATACTAATTACTCACTTGAATATGGGCTTTGACTAAATTTTGTCACAAGGATTGGTTTTGCTTGTTTCTGACCCTTGTTAGGGCAGGATCTACTTGAAATAAGGATTAGTTTAGAGGTTAGAGTTTAGTTAGAGGTTTGCAGTTCTGTAATTTCCTTACTTTTTATTGATATTTTAAAACCTCACTAATTATTTTAATAGCTTTATAGTATATATTCAAAGTAGACATGCATACTTCTAACTGGAGATTTCCTGATTGTAAAATTGGCTTTTTCAAAGTATCACGGAACAGGTGAGGTTGGAAGGGACCACAGGTCATCTGGCCCAACCTCCCGCTCAAGCAGGGCCATCCCAGAGCACTTGGCGCAGGATCATGTTTAGATGGTTCTTGGATATCTCCAGTGAGAGAGACTCCACAACCTTTCTGGCCAGTCTGTTCCAGTGCACAGTCACCGCACAGGAAAAGTTCTTGGTATTTAGATGGAACTTCTTGTGCATCAGTTTCTGCCCATTCCCGCTTATCCTATTGCTTGGCACCTCCGAAAAGAGCCTGGCTCTGTTCTTGTGGCTCCCTTGCTTTAGATACTTACATTGATGAGGTCCCTCTCCATTCTTTCTTCTCAAGGCTGAATAGACCCAGCTCCCTCAGCCTTTTCTCATAAGAGGAAATGGTCTCTTTAGTCTCTTTTTCTTGGTAAGAATTATAAGTAGTTTTTAAAGGATTTGGGATTTACTGATTGATCTTTAGCATCACTAGCATCCTTATAAAAATCAAAATTTCAGAGTTGCTGAGGAGGGATGATTGTATGCAAGTGAAATATAGTATTCAGTTTATCTCTATACAGTGTGCTGTGCCACTTTTGATTTTTGCATTTTTCATAATTCTGAAAAAGGAATTTGAAATGCAGAGGGCCTAGCCAGGATCTCAGATCTTGTGGAGACAACCTAGTTAATATTTTTGTCTTCTTCATTTATTTAAGTAAGAGGTAATGAAGAATAATAATAAGCTGACATTACTAACCGGTGTTAGTTCTCTGAAAGAGCCAGAATCCATATTATGCTATATAAATAGACAAAATGCGATTTACTTCATACTTATTAAATAAAAACATGAATGTCTATCAAATGTGACATATCCCACCATTGTTATCCTATATGAGGAATTCCTGTCAAAATTTGGTACAGCTGCGTGATTGTTTTCTGTTCTCATTCTTACTTGTTCCATTGAAGTTACTGATGCTGACGTATATACTGCATTTAAATCATCACTAGGACACCAGGGCTGTGTCGTTCCTCACTCTAATGCTGTCTTCCTGCAGCCATTCTGTTATGGAAAACTTAAGCTTGTGACAGAAGTGCCTGGAAGACATAACTTGTCTAAAAAATATGCATAAACAGCCCTGCCTTTTAGTTGATCAAATTGATGAAGTGCTTGTGGTCGAGAAATTAAATTCTAGTGGTACTCAATGCAGTAAACAACTTTAGAGACTTGTTAAACAATTCAGCTTCACTTTAGTTAATTACTTTGAAAGCTGTCTATTGTGAGTAAGCTAAAGAGCAATGGAGATTGTAATTATTTTACTACAAAGTGTTTTTACACAGTCTTATAGTCTTCTCTCAGGGGTTTAAAAATTCTCTCATTACATGGTATTGCAGTGCCATTATACTGTGCAGATGGGACAGATATATCCAGAAGTTAGTAGAGTATTTGGCTGAAGACACCAGCCTCTGGTGGCTGTGGTAAAAATGGTGCCTAACAGTTTTACAAGATGATAGCTGCATGGTTTAGGGTAATGTAGATATCTGAGGTTTAGGGGAGAAAGGAAAAAACAGTCAAATCCCAACCAAAGACCCGCAAACAAACAAAAAACCCTGCCTCTGTTAAGACTGGGCCATATATATATCTATAAATTCTATTGTAGCAGAAACAGCCTTGTTGTTCAGTCTAGCAGTGTTTTTGATTCAATTTTTTTCCTGCTGGTTGGCAGGTTCCTTTCTTTTCTAGTTTATGTATAAACGTTAAATAATTCTTCTCCGGAAGTCAGCTGTCCTAGGGAAAGCTGCTGTCGTCTGTGAGAACAGAGAGCAATCTAACAAGTAGTTCATCTAATAGTATATATAGGGGATGCTAATTGGCATAGAAAATACCAGCTCTAGCTCTAAGTGTAAACAAGCTGTAAACCTAAATGTAGCCAGCTGCAGGAAAACTAATTATCTTGGTAAAGGAAATAGAAAGATAGCTTCTGTAAGAACTTGTTAAAATGGCCTTGTTTCTGCTAGAGAATGGCTGACAGTCCTAAGTTGAATCAAACTGCAACATAGTAATGGTGTGTTAACACTCTCACTGTCCACCTTGTCACCCTGTCTGAAAGAATTTTTAATATATTGATGACAAAACAGGTTGTGAGACACCACTCATGCTCCAATTTACACTGGGTAGTTCATTACTTAAGCTGCCATTGCTATGAGTTATTCTGAGTCAAATCTCCTGTTTTCTGCTTACTTTTTACTTGTCTTTGTTACCAACTGTACCCTCTAACAATTATTTGAAAAGTGGAAATGCTTATAATGTGAGCTTGATACTGAACTAAGTTCTGGGCAAATGACTTCCTGTAATTTTTTGTGCTTCTATGGTTTGCATTATTTTTTTACACAAATAGGAATGAACTGTTATTCATGACTTCAAGTTATGGAATAGAAAAAGTGAGTTTTGGGGAGGAAAAAAGGGTTAAAATCCAAAATTTTGCTTACTTTTATTTTGGTGAGCACACCTGATTATTTTCTGGTCTTATTTCAGGTGAGTTCCAGTATTAATATAATCACTTCATCAGTGAGGGTAATTAACTAATTGCAACCTAGACATGGCCTTTTAGATTCAATGTTGTTGCATTTATTTATAAAAAAATACTGATTGACAAGGATGTATTTGGCTTTTGAGAGGTGTGTTGAACAAATAAGATCTACAGTACTAAGAGAAATAATTGAGCTGAAATAACTGGCTTAACATTAGGAGAGCTTTATGCTCCTGTTTATACAGCTAAAATTCTTAGACATCAGATCAAAATTTTGCATATAGTCATATACCAGGGAATATATATGGGAAGTTTTTAAAATAAATTAGTTTCTTTCATCATTATTTCCTATATTCAACTTTCAGAAAACAAAAAATAGCACAATAGCTTGTACCGCTTTTAAAATTAGCTATCTTGTAATTTTAAAACTGCCATCTGCCTGCAGTCAGATGCTGTTCTGAAAAGTGTTCTGTTTCTTGGTTTCCTCGATCAATGGGTTTTCCGTGCATCACTTCCACTTTGTATTGTAATTAGTTTTTGTTATTTTTCCCAAGGGAATGTTGGAATTCAGTGGTCATAGGTAAAAAAAAAATTCTTCCCCAGATAATGAGCGAAAACAAGAGGAAGAAGTATTTGTTGTTTTTTCATGTTTTTCTCAGTGACAAAGAAGGTGTGCCATTCCTAATGTAAGGAAACTGAAGCTGTCTCCAATAAAATGAGCTATAATATAGCCTTTCTACATATATAAAGAAAGAGTAAATTAAGGGTTAGTGTACATATGTGAGAGGTAGTGAGAGAAATAAATGCAAGCTTTCTTGTTCCTTGTTTTTTTGTGGATTTCCCATCCCAGCCTGGGGCTTTGTAAAATGGGTATATCTTTTTTGACCTCAATTTTTGTTTTTAAGTTTTTGGGTTCCATCATGCTGAAGGAAAAGACCGTGATGAAGAAGTACTTCTGAGGATTTTCTAAAGTTGTTTTCTTCTTTCAGTGTTCTAGTCTAGCATGCTCTGCAATCTAGACCTTTTCTTTTCAAGGCAGTGAAGCACTTCTGGTGATGTGAAGTGTCAGGAGGGAATTTGTAATGAACTAGCTTGTTTCAACATGCTGCCAGGCACAAATGTTGTACAGCCTAAGAACTGGCAGCTGCCTTCTGTAATATGGCTGTGATTCTACAAAGAAAATCTGGAAATGCAGTGAAAACATTATATTGTTTGAACATCAAAGGAATGTGGACTTCTTTGTGTAAACATAATAAAGTAGCAGAAATTAAGGCAAATAAAAAAATATCAGTACTGCTATCTACAGTAATATGTTGTGACCACTAGTATTGTAAAAAAGAGTATTAGAATAAAATAAATATATTGTGTTTCTTCCTCACAATGTTCTCCAACACAATGCTTGTCTTGGGTTAAGACAATGTTAGTGAAGGAAGGTGGGACCTTCCTGGACTGGAAAGAAGCTCCTCTCTCCAATTTACTATAACCTCTGAAATCAAGAGGCTTTCAGGCAAAATATAGAAAAAAGAATAACAGCTCTTTACTAAAAATATATAAAACAACACTGAACACAATGACACCCCCCAGTAACAGAGAAACTGTCACCCCAAAAGTGTTGCTCTCCGTTTTGGGGTACTTACAGCCATAGCCAGCAGGGGGTGTTGGCGGGGGTGCAGTCCCAGACAGCTCTAACCTGGAGTGGGTGTGCAGTGGAAAAACTGAACAGCTCTTCCCATGGCAGCTGGCAGAGTTGGGCAGCAGGGGTGCTCCCACACAGCAGTGTCAACTCTGAGAAATGTAGGGCGGGCTCTGATGGCTTGGCGGAGGATGCAGGATGCCAGTCAGACCAGCTCCAGGCAGCAGGAGTGCTTGGGGCATCTCTCTCCAGGCACCAAGGATGCCATTGGTACAGGCAGTCAGCAGCAGGAATGAAGGGCTGCAGGCAACTGCGGGGGCTAGACCTGCTCACAGAAAGCATTTCCCAAGTGAGAGATGTCCAAAGTCTCATCCTGTGGTATTAAATAGTACTTAGACATCACGAGATTTCACTTTAAAGGGAATTTCACTTCTCCTCTGTCTTCTCTTGGCTAGTGTGTGTTCTGGCCATGGCCCAGCACAAGCCTCCTCCGCACACACAGTACAGCCCCAGCAATAGCAACAGCTCCCCATCTCCCCCCACCCCAGACAGCCACACTGGGCTGTGGGTGTAAGGGAGAGCTTTTAGGTGGGAATTCAAGGGCCATTAAGTTCCAGACCAAAAACTATTGAGTTTTCCTCCCTTCCGCTGAAAAAGCTCTGCTTTTAGCAAGCAGCAAAACATAACTTAGTGAGTTACCCTTTCCCTTCTCAGTTTTGTCAGCATCTCCTGATGGTAGGGGTGAAATTCTACCGTAAGGAATCTAGTCCATAACAAGGCTGCTTGAGGATTTTTTGAGCCAGAGGACAACATGTATCTTTTTAATTATAAGACTTTTTCTTTCATCACATTATTGTTTAAAAGTGTGTAATTGTGCAACAGTTTAGAATAGAACTATACACTTTGACAGTTATTTGGCAAGCAGGGAAATTTGTCCTTCACAAAAGAATAGTAGGCATCTTCAAAATTTTAAAGAACTTTTCAGAAGAAAAACCTTTTTCAGTATTCTGTTAAATAAAATATGCCAGTAAAATATGTGACAGTAGCAAACAATGAAACTTGATATTAGCTATTCAAAAGACATTCAGAAAACTTTTTTTTTTTTAATTTAGTAAGAGAGAATCTTTGGAAGGAGTATGTCATCTTCAGCCAAAAACTGGCTTGAGTGACTCCCCTAGTTTATTCCAATAAGGTACAGATAATAAGGTCTTAAAACAAGCTAAAGAAATTAGACTGTAAGAGTAAACTATAGTAGCTCTCCATAGGAGTTCCACAATTTTGAGAGAGAGAAGTTCCTACCTGTAGTAGTGAATTGCTACAGAAGTAATTCATCAACTATTCCAGTTGCCCAACAAAGTAGCACAACATTTCCACTGTTGTGTAAAGGTTATCATTTGAGTAAAACAAATGACTAGCAGTAAATGACTGCTTGTTCTTTGCTAGGTTGTTTATTATCACTATTACTTTTTTTTGCTACGCTACCAAATGTGACTTCTCTAGTATTGAGAGTGAGATTTCTGCTGAAGACTGAGGTCAAGCAGCAGGAATTACGTGGCACTCCAAGGAAAAGGACTGTACTTTCCTAATGTATAGAACACTACTTGAGCTAAAAACTTCTGTCTTTGTGGAAAGTACTCTAGTGTGTGTTGACTTGAGACTGGAAAACCTGTGAAAATCAACCTGTGAACAGGGGCTGTTTGCAAATATAACACCTCAGGTCCCTGAAGTTCCTCTAACATACCTTATTATGGCAGGTTAAAGTAACTATAGCTTGATGTTCAGAAACTTGAATATCATCTGAGTAAAAATGAGTACACTGGGGGATGGGTGGATATTTAGGATCACGAGATTAGTTCACGCTGTGGAAGGACAATTTGATATTTTCACATTGATCAACTGGAAAAGTACCTATTTTTTGGTACAACAATTCAGGAGGACCCTTGAGGTGTATATATTCTACAGTTAGTCACTGATGTATTGGTGCACTTCAATTTGTGAAGCTTTTTGAAGGACACAACTCTTGCCCAGGATTCCTGTGTGTACTGTCTTTATAGATATTTGCCTTGCTAATGAAGGGGAAGGTGATTGTGTACAGGTAATGAGGGAGTGTGTATGTGCATTGGAGATTGTCAGTTTTTGGGCCATAGTATCACTTGTATGCGATAAAAATGAGGAATAGCTGTAACATGATCATATTTGAGCTTACCTGCTAAGTAAAATCATACTTTAATACAAACCTTTTAAAGGAAATAACAGACATTCTTCAAGCCTTATTCTTGTCCAGGTCGTGTCTACTGTAGCACCACACAGAAAATGCCTGCTGACAGTAATGACTTTTGTAGAAGGTACAACACTAAATTTGTATTTGATCCAGGATCAGCCTCTCATTTCTTGTGCTTTTCTGTAAAGAACTATTTGGGGAGTTAAACACTTCTTTTCTATTTGGACAAGTGATAGGCAGGTGTTTCTAAGGGATAATTTTGTGAAAAAGATCACTGTCTTGTTAAGATTGGGCTAACATGCCATTTGTTTGGGAGGGCTGGAGGATATTTTAGTTGGACTGTAGTCCTTTGTTTGCTCTGTAAGTTCTGCCCTGTGGGAATTCAGCAGTGGGTTACCAAAGCTTCCTGAGTTGCAGGGAAGCACTTCATGGACAAGACAAAATTTCTGTCTGATTGTGAAACTGTACAAGGTGCCGGTGCCCAGGCACCAGCAGTGGGGGTTCTGTGAGGAGAGGCTGCAGTTGCCCTGTGTTGGACACAGACAATTACAGCTGACTCTGACACACACACACACACACACACACACGCACGCACGCACGCACGCACGCACGCACACGCACACGCACATGCACACACACATCCCACAGGGCATGGCTGAGCCCACAGCCCAGGTGGGGGAGCCTTGGGGAAGCTTCTTTAAGAAAGGAGAGAACACTCCCAGGAGAGGAAGCAACTAAAAGGAGTGACAACACTGGAACTGTAGGGTCAGAGGAGTAGTGCTCTGTTGTTGAGGAGATGTTCCTGAAGCGCCCAATGGAGAGCCTCTGTGGGGGAAAAGGAAAGAGCAGCAGAGAGAAACTATTGCACATGGATTGTAGACAGCCCCCCCACACACCTCCACCTTGCACTGCTCCTTGTTTCACTGAAGGGACTGGGTGTAACCTGCAGCAATAGGAAGTAGGTAGCAGTGGAGTTGGGAGTGAATATGAGCCAGTAAGGAAAGGTTGTTGTAGTTGGTAAGGGATCTCCCTGCTGTTGACCCATGAGCTCTCTTAGTTCTGTTCTTCCGATTTCAAGCTACCCCTCCTAGTTTGCCTTTGAGAGTAATGCTTGTTCTCTTCTGGGGGTTGTAAATGGCCTTTTGATATTTGGTTTTGCTTTTTTTTTCCATAAAAAAGGATCTAAGACTTTTAACTACTAAAAGAGGAGCATTCTTTAATATCTCTAGTTTCTGATGTTGTCACAGCTTTATAAGCTTAGCCATTTACTTTATGTTTGGCTCTATAACCAATCCATCTTCTGGGGCCCAAGGAGGTGATGGCCCCAGGCTGGAAAAGTCCAGACTAGGTATAGTAACAGTTTGGTTTGACATACTTGCACAAGATTAGCAAAAACTAATGCTTGTTTTGTGGTTTACTAACTACTTCAAGATGCATGTGTTATGAATAAATATATAATTTGGAGACTCCCATTTAAACAGGTGAAATTAAAACAATAATTTTGAGTCATCACTCATTTATGTAGTAAGAGTTGTTACTGTTGTTCTTTCTAGGACTGTTACAGATAGTGCCTCAAATTCTGTCATGTGTAACTGTTTTATTCTAGGAAGTTAATATCTCAATATGATGAAAACAACTATGGTGTAACTTTTCAGAGGTGCCTTGAATGTTCAGAAATGTACTTTATCATAAGTATCTAAGATGATCAACCATGCTGAATTCTTTGAAGTGTTATATCTGAGAAATGTTAGTGTATAGATAAATTATATATTTGCATACAATGTGTATATAGTTCAGTATATGTAGTATATTTGAAACACAGAAGTAATTCTTTTTAAGGTTCTGTCAGACACAACTGCATTTTAAATGTTTAGGAATTAGTCCAACCATAGCTGAAACTCAGTGATAGACTTGGATCATCTGGGATCTTCTGGCAAATTTGTGATGCCCACCTGCCAAATATGTTTTTATTGTATATTATTTTAACAGTTCTCTCTGGAAAAAGTTCCCCAGGGAAGTGGTCACAGTACAAAGCCTGATAGAGTTCAAGAAGTGTTTGAATGATACTCTTAGGCACATGGTTATGACTCTGGGGGATGGTCCTGTGCAGGGCTAAGGGCTCAACTCAGTGATCCTTGTGGGTCCCTTCCAACTTGGCATATTCTGTGATTCTGTGTTTTAAAGGGACAAATTGCATTGAAGAAGGAAAGGCTAGTGCTCTGTCTCTGCTTATTTAGGGAGCTGGATGAGTGTTAAAAAGCCCAACAAAACAACAACAAAAACCAAAAAAAAACCCAACAAACCAAAATAAACAAAAAGTCCACACTGAGCCATTGAAAACTACTTTGCAACATTGGGAGACACACGGACATTCTGAAAGCACTAACCCGTGGAGTACTTGCTTATTTGTAGCTGCTGCGAAGTTTGGTGTGGTTTTGTTGGTTCTTAGGATAATTTCATTGTTCCACACCTGATCCCCGTAAGGATTTTTGAGAACAATTACTGCTGTAATTGGAAAAATATTTGAGAAAATCTGTAGTGAGAGCAATATTGAGCCAGATATTTGGGTTTTTTTTCTGTTTTCTAGGTAGTGGTGATACGATTATGTCTCCAAGAAGAATTTACACAGTGGATCTTCCTCCAGAGGGTTATGTTGCAGTTACTCCAGATGCTGTTAGTAATTCAGTTTCTGAAAACTCAAGCAGCAGTGCTGACTCAACAGGTAAGTTTGTATAGTTGTTACTGTGATGAATTTTTCTCAAGAGAAACTTCTTCGCAGCTCTTATCAAGTGGATTCAAACCACAAGATTAAGTAGTTAAATTGTTGCTGCCAGCGGGTGTCACTGTTTTGCAACATAAGCAAAATAGGGATGTACATCCCTACGGGTTAATTTCCATTCTTAAGTGTTTCAAGAGTAGATTGACCGTTTGGTTATAATCATGAAGTGCCACAGATCTTACTGAAGTTACATAAAGTCTAACTGAGGACAAAGTCTTTAGCTCCTCCCACTCAAGTAACACATGTATATTCATGTTATGCCTGCTTATAGTCATATTATTTTTGAGGATAAATGTTAGACAAAGCTGTTTTACTAAGTCTTACTCCTAATGCTTTGAGAAATTGGGTAAAGACTTAACAACCTTTCAAATTTCTCTCTCTCAGTTAGAACACACATTCCTCATTGGAATTGGTGGGGGGAAATACCAAACTTTTAGTCTTGAGAGGCTCTCTGATGAGAAATCGTGGCCAGATAACTTCAGAACCGATATTTAATGTTGCCAAAGAATACAAAAGAAAAATCACGAAATCTGTAAAGTGGGTTCTAAATTGACGTTGGTTAAATACACAGTTTTCTGAATTACATTGCCATTGTCTGTCTTTAGAAAGAAATCCTAAGCTTAGACAAGACATTTCGTTTAGGTTTTTCAATTGTTGTGTTCCTGTGGATGTATGTTTGCCCCAAATCGTGGATCCCTGTAATTTGCTACTAGGGGCATTCTACAGCAAAGAATATCCAGGTAAGGCAGCCAAAGTAAAACACCTGATAAGCAGCAGCTATGAAACTACTGTATCTGTTTCATCCAGGAGACTGCCTAAAATGTAAGGAAAACCTGAGATAAAACTTGCAGATACAGAAAGGCAAATGCTGCTTGCCTCTGCAAAGAGTACCCACAGGGGTGAATTTTTGACTTGGAAATTGGGTCTGCACTTTGGTCTGAGCTCCATTCAGAATCTGAATACAAATAAAATTATCAAAGTAACTTAAGAGACTGAAGCAAAATACAGTGGCACATCAAGAATGTTCTTCCTTGGTGTGAAATGGTTTAAAGACAATTTTTTGAGTGACGAAGAAGTAACTTTATCAGAGCAACATAAGTGTAGATCTTGATACTTTTTGAATTATGAGTGGAAAAGTATTCTAACTTACAGCTTCTAGGCTGTGCTTTTCTCTGTTAGATAGGATTTATGTTCAGAATCCAGAAGCTGTTTCTAGATTATCCTTACATTTATTTAGTTGCACAGCTGTCTCTGGACAGCTCACTGGGTTTCTGTTTGCCAGACTGTCAGATTCAAGCTGTTTATTCTGATCTTGTAGCACTGTTTCTTTCCCTCCATGCCATAAACTCTATGCTTATTATTCAATGTTTTTTACTTTCAGATATCAGAAGGATGCTTCCTCTTACAAATTTTACTAATAAAACTAAATGAAGTCTTAAAATACTTTGTACGTACATGGACCTATAACATTCAGTTTTATACAGGAACTTACGTTGCTTTTAAGTAAAACACTAGAATACAGACCTCCAAACATTGCTGCAGCCAAGACAGATCCTTATTAAAGTATTAGCATGGAGCTTTTCTGGCAAATTTACCCAGCTGCTATTTAAAATCTATGAATAAATCAGATTATATGTGGTGTACATTAGATGTTGATATATTGCTTAGCAGTTAAGCAGAACAGAATTTAGGACTGCATTATGTTGTTCCTTTTTAAAATCATATAAATACTTGCATGGTTTTACAGTGGATAGAATATCTAACAATGGCTTTACTTGCTCAATTTTTAGATTTAATCTTTTCCTTCAATATTTCAGAACAAACATACTTAACCGTGATGGCAGTAAGTATAGTTCTGATGTTTTGTAGTGATAGTATTGACTGTTGGATGGAGAGCTCTGTTAGTTGATCCCAGTTTCAGGAAGAGTAAGTTTTGAACTTCAGCCACTTTTCCAACTGTTAACAAATGGATCTGGAATTTTGGGAGATTTACTTTTGATTGGTTTGTTATGGGACTTTGCAGTTTATGACAGAATCAAGAAAATATAAGTTTGAAGTGGAAGTTTTTAGTCAGTGATTCTTTTTGCATGGTAGAGTTGACTATACATGTCATTCTTTTCAAGTATTTGCCTTATTTGTTCTTTAAAACCTTCTCATAGGGAGGTTTTTCTTACATGCACTTTTCAATGCTCTAGTGTTTCACCACCTTTTATACTCAATCTTTCTTGTTGCAGTTTAGACCCTTATTATTTGTATTGTCTAAATACAGATTGAAGAATTGGAGATCTGCGCTAATCTTGCAAGGTTGGGGGATGTGATTAACTTTACTTGTATGTATATAATTTATAGTATTTAATTTGAGTATATACATAAAATCTATTGCAGGATGAAGTCTGTGATTTCAGGCAGTGTTCATGAAATAAAAACGAAACAGTTTAAGCAATCACACCATGGATTACTTAGTTTGCTCACTAGATTTAGTTGTATATCTCTGATTTAGACCTTTTCTTGAAAGGATAAAGGAAAGCTCCAGTGAGAAAGAGGAAGTGTGCATGACAGTATGCATGAAAATTCTGTATATATACAATAAAACTATTTTGATTAGAATTGTCACAGGTATTCCTAAAGGACCAGGTCCATAAGGCAAAGTTCAGATCTGGTATTTGCATTGTTTTGATACTATCTGTATGACATATTTTGAAGGGCATAAAGTGGTCTTCTGTGTTTCTTAAAAAATTGAGCATGCTGTGTATATGCTGGGTTAACAAAAAGTTTCCGTGCTATCCTTTTCTAGCCTCTGAGCCCAGAACTAGGGGAAATAAATTATGTGGAAATGCAAACAAAAAGAAACCTTGTCTCATGAAAATAATCGGACTCTCTTTTAGGATTTAAGTTTTTCAGTTGCAACTTTATGTATCAGTGTAATTTGCTGTCTTCTCAATAAATCAAGAAAAACAAATCTGAGTCTCCATGAATTAATAAAACAAGATT
>VYZS01065377.1:5801-73667 GCA_013400695.1 Neodrepanis coruscans
TTTTTTTTTTTTTTTTTTTTTTAGTCAGGAGAGTGGCTCTTTCTGGCTGACCTCAGCACTCCACATGGTTTCTTTGGGATGGAGTTCTCAGGAATTTAACCACTATTGTGTTTTCACGTATTACTAAGTTATGTAAGTAGGAAGGAAATAGCAGTTACATGAATGAAAACAGTGATGCTGGCGGGAAAATGTGTCAGATTTTAGCATTGTGTAGTGTCTGCCCATATTGTGGCATTTTCTGTTTATCTTATTTCAGTAAAAAAATAAATTATTTTTAGCATGAAACAAAGTCATCAGAAGCAAGAATTTTTCTCAAGACTTGGGAAATCCACTATTATTAAAAGAGCTATTGAGTTGCCATGGTAGAAGTGACAAGTTTATCTGTTTCCTCAATGTAGAACTATAAGAGGCTCATCTTGCCCTCTCCTTCATGGCTTGTTCATGAATGTGTTATGTACACAGGTTTGGGATTTTTTATTGAATGATTTTCCTCTCTGGCCCATAAAAGAAAAATGTGCAGGTCATGGCATGCAGGGAAGCCAATATGATGTTCTGGAACCAGCCCTGTTCCCTGCAGCCGATACTCTGGGGTGCTGGGATTGTAGGAAAGTGCTCCTTGTTTCTCAGAACAACTGATTCTCTGGCAAGTGCCAAATTTTCTGATGGATGGTCTTCCAAACTCCAAAATGGTGCTGTTTCAGATCCTTTCCCAACAGTTGGATCCCATGACATCAGAACAATGCCTCCAGAAGTGCCTTCCAAGGACACAGGGCAAAGCACAAGGGATGTTACATAGGAAAGACTGCTCCTGTTGCCCCTTAGTGAAAATGGAAGTGAGATTGAAGAGGTAAAAGAAAACAGGCTTCTGGTGCTGGAAAGCTGCTCTATCAGGCAAGGGACTTGGTGACAAGGCTAGAGCAAAGAAAAAAAGGAAAAGTTTCTCTTCCAGCTTCTTGAAATCAGAATTCATGGAATAAGACAATGCAGTTTTCAGTGTTGTTCAGGCTGCAGTGATTTGTTAGAGAACTGTTCGCCCATGTGAAAATGCGTAACCCTGTCAAGCCGCCAAGTGAAACTTCGAGTGATCAGCTGCGTAAGTGCTGGTAGCACAGGATAAAACTGCTTTTGGCTACTTTCAGTTACACACCCAATTCCTTTAAGGCTTCTGAATATTTGGGAAAGGAGAATATGCAGAACTTGTTTGTTTACATCAGATTGTGCTGTGTTTTCATGTTTCTCAACTGTTTTTGGAGCATGTGAGCACAGCCCTAGCCCTTCCCCTTCCACATACCTGGCAGCTTTGTCAATGCAGCAAACAAATCCTCTCCAAGAGTGAGAAGCTGTGCCAGGCTGATGTTGTGCTGGGTTTCGTCATTTCAACCAAGTGGGAACTGGAGCAGAGACAGGCATTATGCAGTAAATGCTTTGCAAAGCGAAGTGTCGGTGCTGGTGCTGCAGCGATGATTCAGGCAGCCCCGGGGCATTGCTAAGGCTGGGCTGGTCTGGGCTGGAGGAAGGTTGTAACCACTGGCAGAGTGCAGCCTTTCATCTTGTAGGCATTGCTGGAAGTGCGGCCAGGCTCTGCTGGGCTTGGTGCTGGGCAGAGCAGATGGGAAGTGCACTCAGTTTCTCTCTCCACCTGTCAAGCCAGGTCAGCCACCCAGGGCTGATGAGACACCAGCTGTCCCCGGGCAGCAAGTCTCTTCCCAGAGGCCTGGCAGCCTGGCACCCTGCAGACAGCAGCAGGGAGGTTTGGCAGAACCTCTGAGCATCTCACCTTCTTCAGAACTGAAACATTTTTTCGTGGCTTGGGATGCTCTCAGGATGGCTTGTCTGTGCAAGTAGGTTTTTTCCACAGGTGATTGTGAGTGAGGTCTTTTGGATGAGGAACACACTGAAGCTGACAGCTTAGTTCTTTTGAATTTCTGTATAGTTCTCTGCTCAGCACCAGGGTGGTTCTGAGCCTGCCCTAATTAGCCTAAACTACCCTAGGTACAAAAAGCAGGAATTGACTCTCATGGTACCTTGCCTATCTCTGTGTCGAGCTCCTGCAAAGATATGCCCCTGAGGGCATCACAGTACATTTCTGGACCTTAATTTGGTGTTATTCAAGCTTGCACACCAGACATACTACAGCTTTCAGTAATTTTCAGCTTCTATCAAAGAACTCTGTACCTTTCTTTTCTAATCTGCTCAAAACACGTAGCAGCATTAAGATATCAGAAGGCGCACCCTAAAGAGCCAGGACATCACAGCCTCACTCCAGATGACCAGCTCAGAGCTGTCTTGCCCTGTGACAAACCCACCCAGACTAAATAGTCCTTGATTTGTCCCAATGCTGCTTTTCCATACATTATTCTACTTACCCTCTTCTAAAGGAGCCATGCCATGGGGGCAAAGAAGGCAATACTGCTCCTGCTCACTCCTAATGAAGCAATGCCTCCATTAGCTGTCAGAGGGAAGTTTCTGAGAGCTGGAGCTGATATGTTCAAGTCTGGAATATTTGTGTTTCTGTACCAAAAGCAAGAATTACACCACAGCAAGAAAAACATACACAAACTAAGGAGATAAAACCAAACAGATTTAGTCAAAGCAGTGGAATAATATTTTGTTAATCATCATTGTTTTGTTTTGACAAACCTTATAATATTGTAGGAAAATGGATTTTTTTTATTCTAATGAAAAATCTGACAGATGACTGGAGAGCTAACTTTCTGAACATTGGGGAAAAAAGTGTAAAATGTTTGGGTTTGAACCACATGCACATATGAGTGATTAAAGCTTTTACAAATGAAAATATGGTGGTAACATTACTATTTTAATAGAACTGAAAATTAAATATGAAGCTTACCCAACATGACATTTCTATGTAAATACTATTGTATGTTATATTTCTGAATTAAAATTAAGAATATCTGAATAAGATAAATTTTTCCTCAAAACGCTTACAAAACTACATGTTGTTCCAGCTTGCTGTTCTGATTTTCCTTTAAAAATAAACCAGTGTGTTTTATGTTTTTGAGCCCAGCATGGGTGTGGCACGAGCAATATCTATGTGAAAATCCAAAAATGTTCGTAGCTCTTCTTTCTCAGCTTTGCAGGAGAATCAATCATTCCCTCTATACTTCAGGCTTCTAATAATTTACCTTTCAGACTTGTTATGGCTACTAAGAGCATGAAAAATCAAGCGTGGAGGAAAGCACAAGGTTATGTTAAGTGATAAGAGCATAGTCCCTGAGGTGGGCAGGGTTTACCAATACGATATGTGTGACAGCAGCAGGCTGAGGAGCAGCCAGCTTTGAATGACAGAGACTGCAGAGTGTTGCGAGTCGAGGATAGATATTGCAATCAACAAAAATGAGTGAGATGAAACAGGTGTTCAGTGTTCACAGATGTCCATGTAGCATGAAGAGGCTCTCCAGATAAGTTGTGCTCAGATAAGCCCCCCTTCCCCCCACCCCACAAGTGCTCCACCTGTAGGCACTGTGCTGTTGGCCTGGCCACTGCCACGCAGTGGATACCAGGAAATGCATGTGGAGGAGGAAAAGCTGATGCCCCCAGGGACCAGGCAGAGCTAACACAGGATCTGCTGTGTCCCTCTGGGAGAAAAACCTCACACTCTTTTTGCCAGATGCCCAATTCACATGCTACGTGGCAAGAAGGTACTCCTCACAGACTGGCATTGACATGGCAAATAGCAACACAGTCACTGCTGTTGGCACCATTGCAGAGCAAGATTTTCACAAGGATTAGCTGTTCCTGAACAATTTCTCCAATATATAAGGTACAAATATTCTTTTCTTCCAATCAGACATGCAAGTCTTTCTTGTACAAACACTGTGGCCAGCAGAAGGAAAATTCTGCCTTCCAGTTATGTAAAATGCCTTCAGTGACCCAGTGGTTGATTCCACAGGTGCTGATGGAGGGCAGGACTCTGTTCCTCATGGCACAGGGTTTTTCCAGCACTTTGTCCCTGTACACCTGCTTTTGAGAAGCAAATCTGTACCAGAGATCCTGTCTTTCTTTCAGGAACCAGCAGCCAGAACCGCACAGGTCCCAGTTCACAGCCCATGCTGGAGATGCTCTGTCAGAAACAGCTGATGTTTCTTGTGTTTGTGTTAGAAATACCCATGTTGTCACCTGTGGTAGCAAGTGAAGGAGATGGCAACTTCCAGATCCAAAGTCTGGTCTGGAATAGGGATTCAAAGGTGTCTTCATTTCTACTGTGGTAGTGCTTGAGATTTTTGTTATCAACATCTCAATTTTGCATCAGACCTTTGTCCCCTGGCTTGTGCTTCTAAGACCACATAAAACACCACATATGCACCCTTTTCTGTCAGAAACTTTTATGACTAACTGCCTGATAACTAAGCTGATAGAAATCTCTAAATTTTTCTTGGAATTTGATTTCATGTTGATATGGGTATCAAAGCTCTAACATCAAAGAAAATGTTGTCTGTTATGAATGAAGTCTATGGGATTTTTAATGAAATCACCATCCAAAAGCTGAATGAAATGTTATGGGAAGGATTACTTGAGTTTCAGGCAACTGAATTAGAAACAAAATTCTAATTGATATTCAGCAACGTTTTGGCATTTAGAAGCCCTCTGGAAATCCTGGACCTGGCCAGTGGGTGATGCACCGTTTCAGCACTGTGTTCAATAATTTTATCCTCAAACAATTTTAGTTAGGGGCACTCCCAACATCTATCTCACAAATTACTGATGGAGTCACATCCCCTGCAGCACTGTTAGGATATTGTATCATGCATCTTTTTTAGCTTATGACTGGAAAAGATAAGATCTGAAAAGAGTTTGGTGGTGAGGTAGGTGATGAAATTCTGCTGCTGTGTTTGAATATATCAGGCAGGAATTGTTTCGAGTCCTGAATATGTATTTGATTTCTGCAGGCTTCCAGGTGAGCGTCCTTTGCAGAGGGAGTACAAGCACTGATATGCAGATAGAACACAGTAACTATCAATAATCCAATCATGCCTGGAAATCTGGGAATACATTATTCCAAAATAGTAAATGGAGCCATTAGTTTCTTTAACTTTAGATGCCGGAGAACGGGATGTTGCCTGTGTTGCCTCAAGCCTGTTTTGTGTGCATAGGTAAATACAAGTTAAACGACCTCTTTCAAGATGCTTGTCAGCCTCTGCTACTCTGCATTGAAGGCACAAAACCAGTTATTCAGCAGCAGGGAGAAGAGGAAGGAAACCGCTGCAGTTTTGACCTTTTTCCAGCTCCTTGGGGACGATCTGGCAAAGGGCATATTTTTATTTAACCTCCAGCACTGGGCATTGTCCCTTTGGTGTTCAGTGCAGGTGTGAACACAGGCAGCTGCTTAGATGTATAAACAGAATAAATGCACTTTAGCCATCACTTACGATAAATTGTGGGAAAGGCAGCCAGCTGCAGGGATGCTCTTGGCAGTAGTATCTTTATGGAAATGAGGACACTGGACAGTGATTTCCTGTAAGGCCCACCAGGTAAATGCTGGGAAACAGGTAACCAGGTTAGGTCCTAGTGAGACAGGCATAGCTCACACAGCTTGTGCCATGTCTTGCTGAGGCACAATTGGGTAGCAGCAAACAGACATGCTGGGATCTGCTTGCTGGCTCCCAGCTGGGAGAAAGGTAACCACAAAAATACAGAAACAGAGAGTGGAAAAAATTATTCTATGCTTTTAATGTACCTACATCAAACACATTGGGGAAGCAAAGTTCCAGCACTGGAAAATGGAGAGCACTGCTTTCTGATCGCCATTTTCTGATGGCTTATCTTCTTGCAGCTGAGTCAGACCTGCCTGTTCACTCCTGCATGGAAAGTGACCTGCCAGAACAGCCAGCAGATGATCTTGACACCTTACATTGGGCAGCCTGCTACCTGAACATGGAGCAGGCTTTGCTTTATGGAGAGGATTCTGCCTTCAGATCCCTTGCAGCAGGGCAGCACAGCTGGTATGACAGCCTCCTGCCATTCTGCCCCTGCACCGAGCAGGGATGTGGACTCACAGTTGAAATGTGCCTTTATCATCCTTTTATGTCTATATTTCTAGGCAGGGACTTTTCCCCTTCTTCCATTTCACCTTTCAATAAAGCAAAGCAAACAAAGAGGTATCAAGCTCTGAACATCAATGGGGAGAATACACACATATTCACAGGCTGTCCAGACTAAAGACCCAACATCCTGTGACGCAGCAGACGCAGCTTCCCCATTGTCCCGGTGACCCCAGCTGAGCTGGGAGGAATGGCCCAGGGCGGGAGAGAGGAGGATCAGCTGTGGGCCTGATCCCAGCTGCACCAACCAGCTTTGTGACAGGCAACAAAAGGCAGAAGAAAAGACTTTTGTTCTTGATTTCGAGAGCAACCAACTTCTGTCTCATTGGCAGGGATGACGATTAACCGGAGAGGATTCGTTCATTGTCTGGCACTTGAGATCTCCCAGCAGTTGTCCACTCCAGCGTGCTCAAAGAATGGGCGGCACCTTAGTTTTGTCAATGACTCAGTCGGCTTTGTCTGTCCATGCCAGACTGCCAGCCCTGAGGAGCTGGTTGGCTGCAGCAGAGATCTCACTGAGAGATGGTTGTGGTAGAGAAAATGTGTGGAAAAAATTGCCAAGGCAGGCTGAAGAGTGAAGCGAGGTCTCCTTCCAGTGAACCTGGGATAAGCAAACAGTGCTGGATTGACAAACATTTCAAGAGGGCTCCATCACCCCATATATAAAATCCCTTCTGGGAGGACAGGCCAAATAGGCTCCTTATACTGGGACCTCTAGTTTGGAGTGAGTTTTTTGGAAGAACCCTTGACCTCTGCAAAAGGGCATAATATGAGAGCAAAAACAATACTGCAGCAGTGCTATGTGCACTTTCCTGTAGGAGCAAGAACTACCCACCAGCTCGACTGGGGAAGAATGAATCCCATTCAGGGAGGAAAGCTTGTACTATTGAGGCTGCCACCAGACACCCCTTCCTGATGCTAATCCTATTCTTCTGCTGTGGATCAAGTAATTCTTGTGTGCATATTTTTCCTTGGCTAAAGAAAAAAGATATTTAACCACAACAAACCTGCTGCCAGAAAATGTCAATCTTAGCTTCTTGAGTCTATGCTTCCAGCACCAGCTACCAATTTCTGACTGTCATTTTTTACTGCAGAGGTACCTCACACATTGACACCAATCTCCTGGCAGTGGCAGTGCTTTGCTACCCTCCTGAAAGCAAGCATTTCCAGTACTCCAAGACATGAGAGAAACTTAATTAGGCTGGGATTCAATCTCAGCACACTCCTTCAGCACAAGGGCTGAGGTGAGCATCTGCCCACATGCCAGTCCCACTCCCACAGCATATCTCAGTTTTCCTAGACAATCATTTGCTCTTGCCCATCTGCAGGTGGCAGGAAGATGGTTCCCTCACTCACCAGGCAACTCCCTGTGACAGTCCATGATCCTTTCTGTTGCCAAGAAAAACCGCATTTCACCAACTTTCTGATTTTTTTTTAACTTTTGTTCTGAGTGTCCTCAGCACACTCATTAGTGCAAGCTTTGGAATGATCTGAAAATGAGTTACAGATGGGCACTAACTGTAATGGAATACTGCTATTTGTTCAACACCTTTTATGTACATGTCTCTCACTCAAATGCAAAACAACAAGAGCTGGCAAGAGACAGCCAGTCTCCACTGCTCAATTAAAAAATGGAATTAAAAATACACCTGTTGCATGATAGGAAGAGCAGAACATGGCTGCTGGCTGTTCTCCTGCAGGAATAAAACATTTTATGTCTTTCTCCTTTCAGTGCTGATGCTTGGCTCCCTCTAACCTTTCTGTTGTGATAAGGAAAAACTAGTCTTTTGACCAAGTCCAGAAAAATGCTCTACACCCAGTCATGGATTCCATTGTCCATGCAAATGTAAACATTACAGGATCTATGACTATGAAAGGCCTGAATATCACAGTAAGTGACATATACAAGGAGGCATTTCCTAGAGATACTGCTTTTCCGGTTCAGTTGTGTCCCAGTGTCTGAATGCTCATTTGAAGAACTGATGGAGTTTTATTCCTTCTGTGGCTATGTCTTGCTTATAAGATCTCTTATAAAGGTACTGGCAAGACTAATTCATTGCTCTTGTCAAAGGATGGATGTGACCAAGGATTTTTCTATCCCACATAATTTCAACAGTTGTTATCAAAATTTAAAGAACTGTAACCAAGGTCAGTCTAGGTGATGCACATGAACTTGGATAGCTCCTGTGATGTGCCTGTGAGTGCAAAGTAGCGAGTGGATATACGGGACCGTTCTGTGCAGCTGCAGATGGTGTGGTGGAGATAGCCGCACAGCAAATACGTTTTGCAGCTTGTCTTCTCCATGACACTTTTTAAAATATATTATTTCTTCATCATTGCTTTTGGTTTATTTTGGCAAGCCCACAGCATCACACTTCTCAAAATCTTCTGTACCTTAATAAATCCAGGCACATTTGGAACAGAGAAAGGAAGAAACTAGATTCATTGTGGACCACTGGTAACAGTTTCCTGCCACGCCTGATTAATGAGTAAAAAGAAAACTTAACTTCTGCTGGAAGAGGTCCCATCCAAGGTGTAGGTTGTGTAAATTGCCCTTAAGGAAAAAGAACACTTACTCAGGGTGATTGTTGTGAGGGTTTTTTAAGGTTTGCTTAAGCTTTTTTTCAAGAAGCAGTTTGATTTTGCTATGGAGGAGGTGAGGAGAGAATCCTGCCAAGCAGGACTAGGACATGGGCTCTGCTCTACATTTCCTGTCAGCCCAGCTCTCTACGAGCAGCAGTGAATATCCTGATGCACATGTCTTGTACATCCTTCTGTACAGAATGTGGGCTGCACAGAGTTCACTTCAATGTGGTGCGGTGGCATATGGTATTTTGAAATGGGGAGCCACCTCTTTATCCATCTAAACATGATTCCAGTCAGGAAAATTCCCTTCTAACCACCCCCCTCCTCCCTCCCCCCTGCTTCATTTCATCATACTTGGTTAACTGGCGTCATGAAACCCAGTCACACAGTTGTGCTCATTTATGTGCCAACCACTGCCTCTGCTCTACACATGTATTTTTTAGAGCAGAGGAGAAAAACAATTTTTTACTTACGCAGCAGGTTGCTTTCCATTCATTCTGGCAGCTACTCCTCCTTGCTACAATGATCTTAAAATAGTACATTTTGAAGTATCGTTTACGTCTTGCAGCATGTAGTTAGTGCTGATAATAGTGATTGGCAACTGTGTCACTTTACACAAGGCTGTGTCTTCTTCTCTCACTGGTAACTGTACATATTTCCCTGCATTACAAAGCAGCTTCAGTTTGCCACCATTATCAGAGCTAAATCCAGCCAGAAGAATTGGTACCTCCGGCTTCTTCTGTATCCAGGTAAAAGGTGCACTTGAAAATCCAAGAAATGAAGTGGCTTTCTATAGATTTTATCAACTATAGTCCATCTTCTCTTCCGATGGCTCTTGATTCTTCATTGCTGAACAGGAGTAAGATACTTGCAGAACTTGCTGCTGTGTTCCTGGATGTATAAGGTTCCTTTCTTGAGCTGCGTTCAGCAAACAGACACTCAGCCCAGGAAATGTTGGTCAGCAGAGTTGGCACATAGTGTTAATATATAAATAACGAAAGAAGAGAAGGAAAAATATTAACCTTATTTTGTTTCTAGCCATGATGGACATTTACCAACCATACGCTACTTGCTTAGCACTCCAACTGATTTCCTTATTGCCCTTTTCATGGCACATTTCAGGATACAGCTGGAACCTGTAGGCCTGAGCAATATCAAGCAGTACAGTTAAAGACAATTCCAGAGATTGTTTCAGCTTTGTGATCCCAGCAGCCAGAAACACCAGGAGATGAACTGTGGCAGAAAGAACAGTATGGTAGTTAACATACATAAAGTGTAAAGTTTTATAAAGTCTTCAATGTATGTGCCTTGTCAGAATTTACAATAATTTAAGGTGCTTATTATTCCTTCAGGCATGGAACTCATAAATATTACTCAGTGCTATTTGTCATTGGCTTCTCTGTCATGCATAAAGCAAAATTAAATACTTATCTCTATATCATTAACGTATTAAACATTAGGATTTATGGGGTTTGAGATCTTACTTGCTTGAAGAACATTAACTTCCTGATGAAAGATCTAAATGCAAATAGAAGAAATGCCAAAATACCCTGGAACGTAATTAAGGATACTGAGGTGTGAAGAAGCCCTAGGCACAGGAATGTGCAATTTTCTTATTTCCACTGTCATGGTGGGCTAGTTTTCTTTGTTCCACATTTTTTATGTACTGTTCCAATGTGCCACCTTGTTTCTTTGTCATCAGTTAGAGAAAATCTAAGTTCAGTCTTATATGGACTATCAGAGAAATAATTTTTCTGTCTTAAAACATATCCTTGATATCTGTACAGGGAAACAACAATTCAACAGTGTCTAGATTTTAAAAAAATCATGGATCATTCTTTCCGTGTGAAGAAAAATCTTCTTGGTAGTTTTACTTGATTTGTTGCTCATGTTGCTACCCAAGTATTCCTGTAAACAGGAACTGAAGGGGAAAATTTTTAAGCTAATATGTATTTCTGTAGCAGAATAGGAACACTTTCTGAGCCGGTGTATAGCTCTAACTAAATCTACATCCTATTTTGTTCATCCAGTGCAGAATGATCACTACCACTGTTTTAGTTCCCTTCACGCATGAGGCCAAGCTATAGACCAGTAGCGATATTGGTGGCCAGTCCAAATACACAGATAGAACTTGCTGGCACTGTAACATCCTGTATCTCATACCAAAGGACCAAAGTATTTTATTCAGAAGACATTTTCTACTCTGCCTTGTTCTAATTGATTTAAATGTCCTTAGTGACATTTTCTACCCTTTGCTTATGAGAGTTCTCACAGCCCCACAGAGTTCACTGCCAGCTCAGGGTTTGCCGTTATTTATTCCTTTCATCATTCCTGCTTTCATGATCCTTAGTAATTCCTCTCCTACTTCTATGTCAGCTATAAGGCCTCATCTTTGAGGCAAATTACCTTCTGCCACTTTTCTCATATAGTCCATTCTCTTGGCCTCTTTTTATAATGTTTTGATTCTTGCATGAGTCCTCATGGAGATGCCTTCAAAGAGCACAGCATGCACAGAACTACCTGACCTCACCGTGCTGCTCCTCTGAAGCTGGCATGTGACAGGAGCTTCCCAAGGCTGTGCTGACCTTCCTGTGGTCAGCTAACCATCTATGAAAGCCTCAGTCTAAACTTCAGAATTTATGTAGATCAATTTATTAACAAGTCAAATTTTCCTCCTGTTCCAGGCTGTTGGAGGGGCATGTGAGAGGTTTTTGAGGGGAAAAAGACATAGCTGGTTGACTTCAGCTCTGCTTGGACTCTGTCTTACTTTCTTGAGGGCAAAGAGTCATATCTTCCCTGGTTGCTTGTACTGTGCACAGATTAAGTACTTTTTTAACATATTAATAACTAAAAGCACAGTGGTATATTCACATGACCAAAATAAAAGATTTTTAAAAAAACTAAAGAATCTTGGAAAATTAAAGGATCTGTTATTTGTTTGGAGATTATAAAATCCAAAATGAATACTAAAATGTCAGCAATAAGATTTCCAGTATACCAGTCTTCTCTTTTAAGGACGTCTTTTCTCATTCCGTGCATTACAGATGTGTAATTGAAAGGTTACACACAGGGTCATCAACAAGGCTCACAATGCCTCCAGCCTTACAATACACTCCACTTCAAAGGGATTGGCTGCATTCCTGAGCCTTGTACCAATAAGCACTAATAACACTGAAAAATGAAAGCTGAAACAGATGTCTCCAATAGCATTGATTCTTATTAGCTGTTCACAGCTATTCTTGCACCTCTGGGCATAATGAGGCAGAGCCACACGCTGAGTGTGTGGTTGCAGAGCCAGTAATGCCAATGGAATGCTCCCACGCTGCTGCATGCTGCATTCTTGACGGACTGTCTCCATTATGATCTTAAGAAAACTTCTTTAAAATGTCATTTAAAAATGCATCAAGTATGTAAACTCTTACTTAATCGGGACAGGATTTGTCAGTAATGTGTACTTCTTAAAATTAACCCCCAAAAAGTGACAAAACTGATCCATACATTTATCTGTGCCTCACTGCCAATCCCAGCGCAGTGTGGCCACCCAGAATGAGTTTAGGGCAGGTCTGTGGCAAGAGAGCAGAAGAATGGCAATCAATAGTTAAAAAAATGGTTGTGCATACTACTGTACTGTAAATACTCCAAGCAGACAAGTAACAGCCATCAGTTCTTCACACAATGTGCTCTGTGAATGGAAGTGAAACTGCTCTGGTATAACCCACAAGTGCAATGAGCATCTGTACCCTTGGCCACAAAACCAGAGCCTCAAACATGTGCTTCTTTGGGTTTGCAGAACTTGCTTGTCTGTCTGAATTTTGGGTATCATCTTTCTGCTTAGGAAAAAGTACAGCCCTGACAGACAGGGAGTTCACCAGGAACAGATTTTAACCTTATCTAGTGCATGTGCAAAGGAGACTGCTCCTGCTGAAGAAGTAGATAATTATTTTATTATGAAGGTTTGTAGTGCAAGGACACTTGCACTGCATTTCAGAATGCACCAACAACCTGTGCAACAATGGGAAAGGGAGAGTTAAGTGGAGATGCTGTGAGAGGGATGATGTGAGCAGAGCTGAACCAGCTGATACACTTTTTGTTCTTTTATCTGCCAGTCCAAAATATTTTCTGTCACTAAAGGCTACATAATGAGGTAGATCCAGGTGCTTCATCCAGATGAAGCTTACAATTTAGGAATTCAAATACACGCCTGTTGGTAAGAAAGCAGTAATAAACAAAGATTTTCTTACTAAAGAATCTTTTTTCCTTGGTTAGTGTAAGGGTTGCTGGTGCAGATAGCCCATGAAACCCAGTTCTGCTGTTGCTGCTTCCAAAGCAATGATGAGATACAGCTTAAATTAGCAGAGGAGATTGCCATGTTTGCTGAATTGACCATGACTTCAGACCTCTTGAGTCTGAGTATCATGAACACTAAGAGAAACTTTATCTTACATTTTCATAAAATTGATCCCCTGGTATTCACCAATCATGGAGATGAGGTCCGTGTGTGGCTAATGTGCAGTTAGCCTTGTCCCCCTACTGCCATGATGCTGCCTGTGCATCCCTCCATGATAACATCTAACAGGACAGCATAAAGTTGTGCTTGCAATTAATTTCTTTGGAGCCTGAGCCAAAGAATCACCATGAAGGTTCTTTACCTGTTGACCATTAAGTATTCTCATAATAAATCTAAACAAAGCAAAACAAAGATCAGACAACGCAATTATTACCAAAGTGAAGGCCTGACAAGAAAAGTAGAAAAGTCAAAAACTATTTCACAGAGCAGCTGTCCAAGTGAACAGCATGGGCAAAGGTGCAAGACTTTCTGCTTCAAGGGAAATTCATCCAGTTCTTTGCTTTCCTCTTTCACACTGCCAGCTAATGTCACAGTTATTATAAAGACTCTACAGTGATGAAAATCATAATCAAGGAGGAAGGAAGGAGGGAAACCAAGGGAAGTTTCATGGAACAAATATTTATTGAGTCCACTTGGATCTATTGATGAGTAACAAGTGGAGTATCATTCAACTACCTGGATGGAGCTCAAGAGAGACAGACAGATTTAGGATTAACTAGAAGTACGAAATGTTGCAGTGACTTGTAAAAAAAGGTTGTTGGCTCTGGGCTTCAGCCATCCCCACTTCCGTTTGTAAAATCCATTCCACAATTTCTGTATTTGGTTATATCCTAAATGAGATCATTTTACACACAACTATATTTAATTTGCAGTGAGGGGAACACCTTGGTTTGTTTTATGACAACATGCCTGTTTAATTGCACTTCTGATTATTTAATGTCACTGTTGCAGAGGTAGCTTTTACGAGGCACAAAAGAAAATTTAATGAAAATTATTAACAAGCCCAACTTCTGACTAGTAAAACCCAGAGCTTAATGTAAGAAGTAAAGTCCCCATCTGGTACTTCTCTTTGAAAAGAACAGCCCACATGAAGGATTTATTGTGACATTACAATGCTTGATGTCAAATAATCTAGCCAGAGGAACAATATTGCCCTAAAGAGAGCCATCAGGTCCTATGTGACATGGGTATTTGAAAGGATTAACTGCACTTAAATCAATACGGGCAATGAAAACAGAAATAACCAATCTCTTGGCTGCTCAATTATTTAAGAGTGTCTTTAGTCCCCACAGAATGGAATTAAACGCTTGTTTAAGAGGACTGACAATTAAATCTATTTCTTTAATGTCAAGATGAGGACATGGGATCTGTGACTGCAGTAAAGCTTAAGGAAATGGCTTCTCGCAGAGAGGAACACATGAAGGAGCCATTGGGTGTGACTGGTGAGGGGCTTTCCCAAGGAGGGATCCAGCTGCTTCCCACTGGCACAGTCATGTGTGGCGTACACTGTCTCAGAATCCCAGGATGGGGGCAGGCTAGAAGGGACTACAGTGGCTCGTCTGATCCCACCTCCCTCCTAAAACAGGGTCATCCCAGAGCACATGGGACAGGACTGTGTTCAAACAGTTTTGGATTATCTCCAGTGAGAGCCCATCTCTCTGGGCTGTCGCTTCCAGTGCTTGGTCACTGCACAGTGAAGAAGTTCTTCCTCATATTCAGGTGGAATTTCCTGTGCATCAGTTTCTGTGCATTGGCTCTTGTCATTACTCAGCACCACCAAGCAGAGCCTGGTCCATCCTTTGATACCTCCTGTGTATAAAGACAGACATGGATGAGGTCCCCTCTCAGCCCTCTCTTCTCCAGGCTGAACAGACCCAGTTCCCTCAGCTTTCCTCATTAAGAGAGATACTTCATTCCCTTAATCAGCTTAGCAACCTGGATCTGCTCCAGGAGTTCCTTGTGTCTTGTACTGAGGAGCCCAGAACTGGACACAGCACTCCTGGGCTGAGAAGAGGGGCAGGATCACCTTGTTGACTCCCCTCAGCCATGCCAGTCTCTGTGGCAGTGTGGGCCTGGGGGACAGCAGCAGATCCCATGGCAGTGCTGCCAGGTGGGACTGACTGCACACAGCCACCATCAAGAAAGTCTCCATCCAGAGACAGCTCCTTGGCTGTACCTTTCTCTTCCTAGTGCTATGCTTTAGGAGTATAAAATGCAGGCTTAAAAAAAATCACATAATATTAATAACTGAGTGTTATTTTAGATAATAATATAAATGTAAGATCATTTAATTGGACTGACAATTTCCCAGTTACTTGAGTTTTGAAAAGTTTGACTGACTTATCCCAGTATTGGTTTTAAGATTTTTTTAAGATGTTTTACAGAGCAACCGCTCTGACCTTTCATGATGGTACTATTTGTCCTGAGGTGTTTGTTCATCTCAAATGTACTGAAGAAATTCCAGGTGTGGAAAATTTTAATAAGAAGTTCTATTTTCAGGTGATAAAAAGGAGGTAACAGAAGCAGGATGTATGTAAAGCATTGAATGTTCATCCATCAAATTCCAGGTGCCCTAGGCAACAGGGAAATATCAGATGCCTGTGTGCCTCCAGTTAGAGTTCCCAGCCTGAAGAGCTGAGAGATGTTCTTAAATTAGAGACAAGCCATTGCACTAGAAATTTGTGGGGAAAAAAGACATTTGAGTCACAGTTGTCCATCATGAATTTCAGTTTTTCCAAGGCTTCTCTGAGTGGCAGGACAGTTAAGAAGTCTTATATTTTCTTTTTAGGCTACCTGAAAACATGGAAAATCTCTGCAGAAGCCTTTCTCTGCTCAGCAACCAACATGTGATAGTCATTCTCAACGTGCTATTAGGACTTCTTGCTTCTGTTGAGCTCCAAGTGATGATAGAAAAGGTCTTAGATCTTCCATCCCTTTATTGTACTTCATATCTGTCCATTAAAATATCTTCTGATAACTCCTTTCAGCCAGGGAAAATACTGCAGCCCAGAAAAGCCAATGTTTTTTTCTAAGTATTTCTTAAAAACAATTTGGGAAAATATATTGCAGAAAATCATTACTCATGATTTTTGTCTTGACACTTACAAGCATAATAGCCTGAAGGTATTGTTGATTAATGTTTTCTGGTTCCTCTGATGTTCTTGTACAAACTTGTCCACACTTCGGAGTCATAGGATAAGGCACAAACAAAGGGGAAAAAAAGACAATTGTCATTTTGTAATCAGAGACTGTAGATTTTATAGTTTATATGTGCCCTGACAGATTTGCATGTGATTCTCAACTTCAACACTCTTGCCATTGATCCAATAGCTGCAATGCTGAGCCTTGCCCTCAGCACATGGCTGGTTTTGTGGTCACCCCTCTGATTATTTTCACCAAGTGATTTATTTCCTCATCTCCCACATCAGTATTACAAAGCTGTTCATTCTTTTTTAAAGTATTTGGATCACTTTCTCTGCCCTTCCTTGCCCTGTTATTTCTCACACATTTTGCAGAAGTTCCACCACGACTGTGGCACACATCTTTCAGCCACATATGAACCCATCTAAGATGCAGTTTTACTAATGCTGCCATCATTATTATCTGCCCCGAAATGCTGACAGTCTTGAGATGACATGATTCACAACAGGTAAAGATCACAAGATCTGCAGAACATCAGGTATCAATGAGCCGATGTTGGTCCACTTGGTGAGACACAGTCATAACACATCTGTAGCTGAAGCACGATCAGACACTTTTATAGCTCCAGCCATATATTTTCCATCTCAGTCTGCGCTTGCAATCGCACACGTGAGTGGGGGGAGTGCAAGGGGCTGTTCTGCAGAGCTGGGCACACTTCCTGAGTCACACGGAAGGCACAGTTGTAGCATTCTGAGAGGGAAAGGACACTGTTGTGGACACCTGCTTTGCACAAGCAAGTTCAGGCGGCTGGGTGGGGCTGTGTGTCCCTTTTCCAATCCTTTGGAATGAAATTGTTAAATTACATTAATTAATTGTTAAATAAACTGTTGTCTGTCTAATTTCAAGGTACTGATAGTTATGCTTGGTAAAATTTGCATTAAACTGTATATATATTTATATATGTTAGAGGCAGAAAAGACAGATTTGATTTGTTTATAGATTTCAGAATTTCAGAATTCAGAACTAAGGTAGAATTTCACAGGAGAGGAAGTGTTTTTTTCCCAGCATAGAATTAATTCTATGAATCCAAATTTGGAGCATTCATTCCTCACTAGCTTACTTTTGCAGCACCTGAAGGATATGGATCTTGAATATATGTAACATTGCTGGCATGATGTTAGAGCCTGTGAAACTGAGAACCAATTATTTTGGGCAGTAATCCTAGTGCGATGATCAGATAGACCATTGCTGAGCTGTCCACAGTCATTGGGACTTGCAAAGAGCTGAGTAGCACAAGCCTCTCCACAGCAATCCTGTGCTACCTGCTACACCAACGTTTACTGTTAGGAGAGCTCTTGGGAACTGAAAACAAAAAGGGAGTCTCTCTCTCACTCACTCACTCCCATGACTTGTATTCTGGCTTCAGCTGACCTGAAAGCTGGATTTCAGCCACACTGACACTGTGCCACAGGCACAGAGAGCAGTGTTTTTATCTTTGTATTTCACTTTCCATCCTCTTTTACTCAACAAGAATTACTGTTACTGCACATTGCATGTAAACACTGCTTCAAAGTGGTGGATACAACCTAGGAAATACATCTTCAGAGCTTGTGCCAGCCTCCTCCCCTTCCTGCCCTGTGAACTGAAGGCGTTTTCTTATTCCCCTGGTAGGAAGACACAAGTCTCAGCAGGATACTTTCAGCTAAGCCAAGAAGGAATCATGCTCTGTGTTCTCAGGACTGACTTCTATCAGCTCTGTCCCAGTTATTTTGACCCAATCACCTGTGGCTGCTCTCTGATGGGGCTAGTTCGTGCCTGCCTTTTGCCACTTGCTAAGTGGGAGAACTCGTCTCTCTCAGGCTGTGCTGTCACTTTTTTTCACTTGACAGCAGACTGGTCTGACATGGTTCTTGTCACTCAAGTAGCGCAGAGCACAGATCCCTTTAATCCATCTAACAAGAAGTTCTCTTGTCTTCTCTCAGCACTAAAACTAATTACGCAGCAAACCACAAGTGTGTGGTTTCATGTAGGGATATAAGGAAAGAAAAGACAGTGTTTGCATGAGGGTATGCAGAATAGCCAGACATAAAGTCTGTCACATTTTGTTTCCTTTCAGCCCTTTCTACACACCTGAAAAAAGCCAGGGCACAGTTTAAATGCAGCTCAGTAGTTAAATCTTCAGCTGGGCTCATCTCTCCTGCTCCCAAACCCTTGCTCTCTGCTGTAGGGAAAAGCTGTAATTCCTTCTGACACAGGTTTTCTTCCACAGGCTTTGCCACAAGCTGCTGCAGACTCTACCCTTTGGCTCTGTGGCCTCCACATTCATAGAATTGTTCAAATCATGAGCCCCCTTCGGAGGCCCACGGATGTTCACCCACAGACAAGTCCCATTGTGACCACTCTGCCTGTGGCAAACTGAATTTATGGCCTTCAGTTCTCCTTCCCAGAAGTCTACTCTTATTTTTAAAGCTTCAATAGAAAAGAGGTTCGATCTTTTCCAGCTGAGCAAATAGGGATGTTTTCCCCATGTTAATTATATTTACTGTTCTCTAGTGTCATAACAAACCTGGAGCATTACACTTTAAGCCACCTCTTTGCCCAATTGCTAGCTGATGGACAGGAAAATAATGTGAGACAAGAATTCATCCAATGCTAGTGCTTGTTACTTGTCTTAGTAGTTGAAGATCTGTGCTAAATAAATGGAAATAGAGTCATATCTACTTAGCCAGAAAGACAAGGAATGAGCAAGAAGTAAAATAAGTAGTCTAACCTTTCTAGTATTTCCCAGCCCAGGAAACAAAGATTCACAGAGCCAGGAAGGAAGCAGCTGGTGGGACAGTATGATATTTATTCTCTTATGAAGAAATATGACTTGGACAGTGTGTTTTGTAGGGAGCATGCAAGGCAGGCTTGAAATCAGCATTTTTCTTTGTGACTATACTGATGTAGTCACAGATACTTACTGATGTAAGTAGATGCACAAGAGCACGGGATTTGAGTCCTGCATCTGGCCTTTGCAGCTATCTACTGAAGAAGAAATAATTCCTGTCTATGAGTTACAGAAACAGAAAGGAAAGGATATCAAAGAACTAGCTATAAAATACAAGGCATAAATCAAAACTCTGTTTCAAAAAGCATTAAGATCCTTCTCCACAGCATTCTCTCTAATCCAAGAAGTCAGTCAGCACTGTCTGTGTGTGTCATGCACCTACAGAGGCTCCAGCGACTCCCGTTGGCGGGAGGAGAGCTCTGTGGCCAGAGGGCTCTCAGGGCTCAACATTCCTTCTGCAAACTGCCAATTCACCTGTTTCTAAGCTGTGCCTCAGCTCCTCCCCTCACCGGCACCTCTTTCATTTTATTTATTAGAGAAAATGATGAGGATAAGTTTAATCAGTGTAGAGGCAGGATGCTGATAGCCCTGGGGCTTCCCCAGCTGTGGATTGGAGCTGGTGCTGCAGGGGAGAGGATGGCTCATGACTTTTGCAGATTGAATCTCTGTGGGCTTCCCTTTGGAAAGCTCATCTCCAGTCTGAGAGATGGCTTGGCCCAGGCTGGCCAGGCCACATTGTGCTCGGAGAATGCCCATTATTGTGTTCATTTGTCAGGACATAACATGGCCAGGAATCCTCCAGAAATCTCCCCCAATGTCACTTCTGCATTAATGTGAAAAAAATCCATGGAATCTGAATTAAGATAATCTTTGTTAATAAAAGATACATCACATCGAAGGCAACAGTAATGTGACATTCCTGAGCCTGTTTGGAAACAGAGATAACTCTGAAGGCAGTAGAGAGGCAAAGTGTCTTTTTTGTACACTGAGAAGAGCATAAATAGAGACATTCTGTCTTCTTTTACCCAAAAGAAGTGGAAAGCACATACAGCACACTGTGATGGACTTTTTAGTGTCTGCTGAGGAGTGGGCAGGTTCAAACTAATTCTTATTACTAGAAGCCAATAATTCTGCTTATTCCTATGTGAAACACAGGGAGTGACTTGAAATGTGATCTTGTTTCAAAATACACTTTAGCTGCATTAAAGCAACATTTCTGAAGTACTGCCTTTACTGTCTGTCACTATAGCAACCTGTGCGCTGCCGAGAGGCAGAACCTGCACTGGGGCTACATCCTGCGGCTGTGTCCAAGGGCAGTCCCACACGGCAAAGAAACAAACACTGGTTAAAATGTTCACAAAGGCGTTGAACAGGACTTTTCAGCAAACTCAGAAAGCAAATTGACGATTGGCAAACAGCTGCCTTTAAAATTACCTTTTGGAAATCTTTTCTGACCATATCACTCCCCCAGATCCTCCCTCCTCCCCAACCCACTGGGGCGATGGCTGGCAGCTGGGCTTTGGAGCAAGTCTAAGAAATGATGCTTGCGTATTTGTCCATAAGACCAGGAAGAATTTGTTAATATTGCAATATTTAATATTAAATAACAAATAAAGCAAAAAACATTTTCAAGAGATAATTTCTCAGATAAAAGGCTTTAGTGATATCAGAGGCTCAGAAATGAGAAATCACACACTGTCTTCCTCTTATATTTTTAAGGAAATACAGGAGAATGATTGCATAGTCTAAAGATACATGTTGGTAAATATTTGGCAGCCCAGACTTGTCAGGAAAGCACCAGTTTTGTTTTGCTGCTTCTGATCAAAACATACTTTTTTTTAGAAAGCCTGCATTGACAAGTTTATTCCAAATTGAGGGAGGGAAAGAAAAAATACTTTCAAAAGAGGTCCTTTTTCTCATGTGATCTCTGAGGACATTTACTCCAAATGTTCCATTAAAACTTCTATTCCCTTCCCCAGACTGGGAGTAGAGCTGCTCCTCTCAGCATCCTGGAGGGCCTGTCTATGAGCAGAACACACAGACTTCTTTTTTAAAGCACAGAGGCATGAAAAAATGATGCACAATTATATACTTATCTGTACAGAAAAGCTCAGTAAAATGTGCCATAACTTATAAAAAGAGCAAAAATAATTCCATGTCTCCAATAGATATGGAAGAAGAAGACATCCTGTTCATCTCATTCAAACAGAATGACTCCGGAAGTTGGAGAAGAAATATTAAAAGTGGAAAATAAATTATATTTAAGATTAATATTTACATGTTGTTTTAAGGTTACAGTTACTTGGTTCCTTGCTACAAGGAACTTACAAGCTGAGTGAACTCAAGACACACAGTCTTGATGGAAACGAAGATTCAAACCCCTTGAGTTCTGGATGACCAGCCTCAGAGCTAGGTCTAAGCCTTGTTCTGGCCTTTTCCCACAAGCGAGGTCAAGCCAACCAAGTTTGATACACAGCAAATGTTGAAGTATTCTTTGCAACATATTTGGAAACCCTATTTTAGATTTCTACTGGGAGAACATTAATAGCAAGGTTGTTTGGAAAACTGATTTCTGTTCTCTGCAAGGAGACCACTGTTCCCAACCGATGCAGCCAATTGTGCCGAAGAAGGTACTTGTTCAATTAGATTTGAAAGTTTTTAGGGTTGGTCAACTATGTTTGAAAGATTTTAAAATTAACCGAAGAAAACAGTAATATTGTTTCTAACAAGTGGAATAAGGTTAGGGTTAGGGTTAGAGTTATAATTTGCTTGTGGACATTCCACAAACAGGAAAGAGGTGAGATTCATTTAATAAATAATTCACCATCACCAATTACACACCCAATATAGACAAAAATGAAGTACATTCACACAGCTATGACCAGCCTTGGTGGTTTCAGCTGTTGCTTTTTCTCTGAAGTGGCATCTCATTAACAAAAATCAATAAGAAGATATTAGGTGCTTTCTTATTATCTCTATGACCAACACAATACCATCTGCTGAGATCAACGACCAAGAGGTAAGAAAAAAACCCTCAAATATAGGCGTGGGAATTTCAGTGCACAGAGGCAAGGCAGGGATGAAAATACACTAAAAATGTATCTATTATATTGAAACTGCATCTAAAAATAATAGAGGGCAAACACTGTCCATTAGCCAATACTACAAAAGGGGTAACAAGCTTCCCAGAGAATTACTGAAACTGTGAACAGATCTATGTGTGTCCAAGATGCTCAGTGGAAGCAAACAGATCATTAATATTCCAGTTATAACAACAACACAGCTTTCCAAAGCAGGTCACTCCAACTTCACTTCACTGATCTCTCTTCAAGCCCAGTTGTGGAATAAACCAGGTTGTCACTGGGGTGAATTTATAGTATAAACTACTTTGAAAAGATCACTGTGAAACAACTGAACTGGGAGGATATTTGCAGACCCAGGGCTCAAGCCTGGCTCAGAATTTCTGCCCAGCTGCTGGACATTAACTGGCACAATTAGGCTACAAGATGAGCTCTGGGAGTATTTCTGTGCTCGGCATTTATAGAGGATGCATTTTCATTAAAGATGGCTGAGTGTTAAGATGAAGACAAAGACAGTGATGGGGAACAAAAAGACCTGTGTATTTATCAAAAGGTTTGGCATAAATACGGTGCTGGTAGAGGGTTTCAGCTGTTTTATGTCTCAGCAACAGTTCAGACAATAACATTCATATCACAGAATGGTGTAGATAATATCTGCAATAAAACCGGGTCTTTTATGTCCAGGAACAGACAAAGCCAGGGAAGCACATTGATAAATGAAACTGAACCCTCGCATTTCGTTGTGGTGGAGCTCCCTCTAGCTTATGGCATTAACCCTGTGTTTGTAAATCATATTTGCTCAAACTCATACCTCCATTTTCAGTGTAGAAAAGGCTTCTGATTCTATATTCTTGGAAGCGTTTCTGATATCTATAATTTGTCTGAAAAAAAAAATGATCCTAAAGCCCAGTTACTGAATGGCATTAGCAGCTCTGATGACAATAAATTCCAGACTTATAAAAAGAACAATATTAAAAAAAAATTGTGACATCAGGGGATGTGACTGTCATAAGCAGTTTTCCACCTCTTACAGCTTTATTCCCTTTTATTTTCACTTATAGAAATATATATATATCTTTACCCACTTGGTTGAGAGAACTAGACATTCCAAAATGGCAATGAGCAAGTTCAGGACATTCTGCAAGGTAAATTTATTTGTTAAATTAATAATACCACATTAAATGATAAATTAGTCTGAATAATCCCAATTCATCAAAAATATTCTATTCACCCTTATTTATTGATAAGAACAAATCATAAAATGTGATTAATAAATATCTTAGTATGATTAAGGGTAGGAAAGTAGTCAGCATCATTTCTCTTGTGCAGGATAAGAATTTTCATTTATTTTAGTTGCAGAATCCACGCAGGTTCCCCTCTTTAGGATACCTGTGTTTTTCAAGACAGAGGTAATAGGTATTAATACTAAATGCACCTTTAAAAAAAATGTAATGAATTGTACATTATGGAAACATTGTTTTGCTGAAATGCTAATTTGTGTAGATTAAGAAGACATTTCTGAAGAACAATATCCAAAATCTGATGTGAAGCTTAAATAACTGCTGAAATGATAAGCAGGCAGAGCTACAGGAGAAGAGTTAATTAAAAATCTCCAAGGCAACTTATATTCCTTTGTCAGAAAGAAATGCTATGCTGCTGATACTGTACCTGCAAACTGAAAAATCACCAGCTGCTGTAGCTAAGCAGAGAATAGAAAAGGATTTACTAGTTAGCAAAGTCACAAATATTCTGCATTTTAAATGCATTTAGCCACATTTCTTTATAAATGTTGCTCCCTGGGTTTTCTATTTAATTCAAAACTACTTATCATAAGCTCCTTTGCACATTGAAAAATTCAGTTCACTCATGTTAAAATTAACAACAAAGAATGAGTTTATTACAGACTTTGAAGAATCTGATTCAATAAGAATAGATATTAAATTCTGATTGAACACTGAGACAAAATAGATGCTTTACATACCTTGTTTGGGATACAAAAGCAAAATAAAAAACAGAGCTGTAAAAATCTTTAGGGCTGAAAATGTGTCTGTATTGCTGCTCTCCCACCCCAATAATTTAGTATATGAGATTCTCTTTATTTTTAAAAATTAAATATGTTATTTAGATTTGTTAGAATGCTGAGATGTAGAAACTGAATGCTCTGAAAACTGTCTAATCAGAATGCCCTGAAAACTCTCTAATTTATTTGCTAAGTTTTAGTAGTAATAAGGGATAAATGTTTAAAAAAATATGTTATCTGCTGCAGTTCACTCTCTATTAGCTACTGGGGAGTAATCCTTGGCAGAATCTACTGTAATTCAAGCTACATTTGAATGTATTCTAAAGAGATGAGTAAAAAGATAAAAATATTATTTTGAAGGGAAGAATATTGCATTTAGTTACATAATTTTTCTTTTTAAATATCACTGTTCTTCTCAAAGTGTTTTTGGGTTATATCATATTTTAGAAAACCCAAATTAAGTCAAATACACCTTCTCAGAGTTTAAAATGTTCTCTAACAATTGTAGTGTAATTTAGGATGAGCTGTATAGATAGAAGCACACAATGACAACTGATTAGTGATGAAAAGTTGAAAGAAAGAAGTAATTTAAAAAAACCCAATTTTTTTTCTGTACTGGGCAGTGTGGGAGATCCTGCTTAGAGTATCAGAGAGACAAGAAATTCTGATAAAAACTCTTGATTTACTGCTGTCATGTTATATGAAGAATTCTTCCTCTTGAATGACTCGGTGTCAAAATTGCACATCCAGTTTTGTGGGCTTTTTGAATTAATTTTCCCAGATGCATTCCTTTGACAATCTGAAATTAGTCTCTATCGTCAAAGTTTGGAGTGGGGTAAGAGGGTGAGAGTCTGATGCTTGCCATCCCTCAGAATTTGGGGGAATTGTCTAATTTCAAAGCATTTAGTCTGCATCTGCATAAGAACTTTTATCTTCTTGTTCGAAAATGTATCATACAAGTTAAACTTAAAAACACGTGCAGCTTGCTATGAAGGTCAGTAACCACAAATTCTTTTGAAATCTGTATTAGACTTAAAACCAAATCTTATCATCATCTTATGTGCCAATAGATTGGATAGCTGTGCACAGGAACAACCCAGAGGCTCCTTTTTTTAAACATGGTAACAATAAACTTATGTTCCTTAAATCACACTCAATACAAATAATATGGGTTAGATTTGTAGAAGATTCTTAATGGCTGGCCTTTCTTAATGATCTGTATTATGACAGAAATTGCTCTTATGATTTCAAGAATGAAAACTAGCTATTTGAAGCCTTAAATTTTTTCATAAAAGGTAAATATCACCATACTCTGAAGTACTTTAAAAGGTCAAAAGCAGAATACAGAAATCCAACAAAATATGTGAAATGACAGTATGGCAGTGCCATAAGATGCTTTGCTTCCACAAAAAGACCTTATTTTTGAATTATCACTGCACTGAAAATACTTTGCAGTTGATATGATTGGCCAAAAAAAAAAAAAAAATTAGTTTCCAGCCCAAGTAGAGAAACAAAACACAAACACATGCTCACATCCAGCTTTAGGTTGCTGTAAGCTCACTGTAACTGACACATCAGAGAATTAGAAGAAAAACATGAAAAAAATAGATGAAATGTTGCAGTTTAAAATCAGTCATGTTAGATTAGAACAATTAGGCAAAAATAAAGTGTATTTATTTTAATTTTATTTTCACTGAACATTTTCAGACTATGTGAAACAATTTTTTTTTCCTTTAAATCCTTTCTCTGTAGTTAGACATGCAAGTGACTTTGTGTAAAAAAGATAATAAATAATTATGAAAGTCTTCCCAAATCTGTATTTTAAAAGAAAATTGTTCTTACACAATTTAATATTATAATTTTATTCTGTAGGTTCCTTATAGGTATTTCTTTTTATTTCCAAAATTCTGTTAACACTAAACTTGAAACTTTCTGCTTCTGGTTGAGTATTATTTCATGGCTAAAACTATGTGACTGAGAAATCCATAGAGAAATGCTTTTTTCTCTTACTTGCTACAATAATTTTGAAGCTTCCACAATGAATTTCTAAGCTATTATACATAACCCTGAAATACTTGCCCAGGAGGTGACACAAATTTCTCTCCTACTTCTGAGGAGAGAAAACATACACATGTACTTTCCATCAAGTATATTATTCATGCATCAAATTAGAGACATAGGAAACCTGTGTATGAATAAGAGTGTGGAGAACTGGAGAGAAAAAAATAAAAAAACAAAAGAGACTGCAAGAGCCAGCAGGAATCTCAAAAAGGCAATGCTACTGCTCCCAAGGCAGGGCAGAGCTCCAGGATGGGTCATCACAAATGTCTTTATATCACCTGTTGCAGGTAGACAGGGTGTTTTGTAATTGAAGAAGAAAACTAACATGAATTTTTCTTTAGTACCACAAATAATGTGCCTTACTCTTGAGTTTTGAGGTGTTTGCCATAGGTAGATAAAAATTACCAGATCAAGTAGTTTCAACAGTTGCTCCTATTCCCACAGCACAGCCGTGTCCCAGCCCCAGAGGATGCCTCATGGGGGCATCTCAGGAAGGGGGGCTGTGTCTCTTCCTGTGTTCATCAACTTCATGAAAATCAGTGAGTGTAACAGCAACAATTTTTTTTCTTGGGCTTCTCTAACTCTAATGTACAGTGGAAGATAAATTGTTCAAACAATTTAGTTAATATTTTTCCAGTTGAAAAGTGCCATCACTTTTTCTTTAAAACACGTTTTTAATACTTAAAAGCTGGGAAGTTCTATAGCAGATGGGGAAGCACGAGGGGGAAATAAAATCACAGTGATATAGTCAACAAAGCACAATGACCAGAGATTCTGGGAAATTTTGCTGGCTGATTTCTGGAGAGCATTATTCTGTGTGTTTTCTTTTTCTGGTTCATGGTGGCTAATAGGGTTCCTTTTCCTCATTCTAAATTTTTTTTTTTGAATTAGACATTCAGCTGCTGCATTTTAAAATTCAACAGCATTTTTCAAGTTAGAATATTCAGAAGAGCATTCCTACAAGACAAGCATCAAAACTGTTTGCCATGTCTTAGAAACATACTTTTATGCTCACAGATTTAGACATCATCTTCTATAGAAATGCAATTTTATGCCATATGCAGGTGACACATTCAGCAAAACTAGAAGGACTGTCCTAGACTTAATACCTTGCATCACACAGGTAATGCTTCTTGGACCTAAGAAGCATCTTTGTTCTTTACTGGGCCCTTGACCCACTTCATTCTCAGCTACTTTGCCACTGAATTATCCTCTACATCAGCACAAGTTAAATCCTGTCCTCTCACATACTCAGCGGCTCACCTCTCAGTCTCTAAAAGCATTTTGGGCCAGTTTGTCTACCTATAGTTTGTCATTTGTTTATCCATAGAATTTAGGACTGCCTGGGATGGCACCAAGTGAGCAGCATGAGCCACCAACACACCTGGGCCAACACGGATCAGATGCACCAGAGAGGAGCTGCCTAGGTGAGCAGTGAAGGCAGTCACAAAAGACTCCTTATTTGCACATGTACTTTCATCCCAAGCTTAACAGGTTGAAGCAGTAATAGGCAGGTCATAGCTGAGCAGCACATTTCTCTGCAAACATTTGCCTTAAGGGGAACAGACAATTTTTGTTGCATCCTCTGAAACAGGATCTGTTGCCCCACAAAGCAAGAGCTCATGAGCTCTTGTGAGAGATGCTTGGTTTAAAATAGGATTATTCACACACAAATCCAACTTTAGAAAGTGTGGTATTTTACACAATTATTACAGAATGTAAGAAAAAGTGATGCAAAATGCACTAACCTGTAGTCCTGCCTGGGCTGAAAAACCTAGTAGATGAAGGCCAGCTCCCGAAGGCAGCCAGTGTAAAATAACCTGCCTCAACTTTTCTTGATTAACTCCCATTTGAGCGCTTCTAATCCCGGCAATGTGCCCCAGTGATGCTCTGCTGGGGCTAACAGGCGTGAGTGGAGGTATCTCTCTTTTTTTCCCATAAATCCATATGTAATCCTCAGGCTGAGGCTGAGGCATAGGTGTGGCATATTTTCACTGAAAGATTCCTGCTGGGAGCAAGGTAAGGACTGTCATTTTCCTAATGCCACTGACTTTTAAGAAAAGGTTTATAGCTTGTGTAATCTCTTTTGTTGTTTTTTTTCTTTTGTTAATAAACTACATACAAGCCAACAACTGAAATGTAAATTAATTTATGCTGCAAACAGGACTTTGACTGTATGAGCCTGATTTCTGCTCAGTGAAAGAGCCAGCACTGATGTTCCACTCAGTGAGTGAGTGAACACTCTTACAGATCAGGTGAGCTGACCGAAGGTGACCAAAGGGGGTGTTCTTGCTGTGTCCCAGCCTACCATGTGCTTAGTGACAGCCTGAAGGATGAAGGAGCTGGAGTTCTGCTGTGTGACACATCACACCTTTCACGGTATGAACAAAATGCAAGTGTGGGTATAAGAAATCAAATACTGAGAAATAAGTGAATGAAAAGTCTTTTTCCCCCTGACATACAGGTTAGTCCAAAGTTACTGTGAAACAGTGTGATGGTAGGGCCAAGGGGGAAAACAGTAAATCCACCCCTTTGCAAAATGGTGGGTCTTAACAAGAGACATAAGGAAAAGTGCTCCAGTTTTCATATAGCTTTACTTCTCTTTAGGGAAATAATAAGTATTCTGTTGTCTTCAGAGAAACAGGTGGGATTTTGTGAGGAGCTTTTCCATTCATCCATTAGCATACAAAGCAGAGGGTGCCTCTACCCACATACCAGTAACACCTGACCCCCAGCTCACACTCGGGGGCAGGGGCTGCTCCCCGTTGCCAGAACAATGCCCACATGGTACCCGGAGAGTGTCCACAGATGTGGCACTGCTATGCCCATCATCAATCTAATCTGATAGATCAGGGCACTTTTCTGTTAAAAATATCCTTCAGTATAAAGTTCAAAACGCCTGTGTTGTTACTGTAAATAATATGGTGTTTATTAATGCATGAATTGTGATATTAATAAATTTTTATATATCAATATTAAATAGATTGCCAGCATATTCTGAATGAAATTTCCTAAAAAACCCAATGAACTGAGCTGGAAAGGTTAGGAAGTGGATTTAATCTCTCTTTTCCCTTGCAGTGATGAATAGGAAAAAGACCTCATTTAAAGTCTCTAGTGACCTCTCTGTGCCTTACACACCAGAAAGGACTGCTGGCCTGCACTGGAAAGTGCTGCAGCTTTGAAGAAGGATAAAAATTCTTTGATACAACTCTAAAATCATACTTCTGTGTTAATTTCTAAAGAATGAAGTCAAGAAGAATCAGTATAAATTCAGACAGAGTTTACTATGACTGAAGCCAAGAGGCATGATTTAAAGAGCTCGTAAAAGCAGACAGCTGGCTTTAGAACCTATGGAAAGCAATAAAGCAGTTAAAAATTGTCCCAGTTGTAATGCCTATAGATTTCCTTATCTTAAATTCTTTGGCTAAACCCCTGGAGCAAATTGCAGGGCACGTGATGGGAGTTTTGTCTTTCAGCCTGGGGCTCCGGGGCAGATTCCCGGCCCCTTTCCCTGACCCCCTCTGCGCACGGTGGCTCCGCTATAGGGGAGCTTGTCTTGTCGGCAATGTCTAGACATTCCCAACTACTATCCTTCCTGACAGTCTCATGCCAGTGGTAATTTAAAAATTGTTTGGGATAGGCTGTGCCTCATAGACACAGGGAGCCAGTAATAACCCCCAGTTCAGTGACCCTGGTCGGATCATCAAACAGACGGTACAGGCAACCTCAGTTCAGCATTGGGTCAGGAATCGTGACCTCCCCTGACCTTTTTTGTAGATTTAAAATTGTTTTGAGAAAGAGAAGAATAAAAAAGATACAACTCCAGGCAGTTCTGGAAAGCACTCCAGCTTCCTGTACTGTACACATGCATATAAGTAACATGTTTAAACAGATGCAGCTCTGGCAGGCCTGAAAAATTAGGATTTAGATACTTTGTACGTTTTTTTCTAATGCAGTGCACATTGCTTCTATGTACTCTAGAAACTTTGAAGTTAAAAGACACTGTATGAAAGCATTATCTTCACTACATTTAATAGCAAAGACAAAAAAAGAAGGGCAGGTAAGTTTATTTTTAAAAAAAAAGAATAAGCTAAGGAAAAAAAATATCAAAATCATCGTTTGTGGGTTTTTCAGATGCATTACAGAAAACTGTGTGGTGGATCAATGATATGTACCAGATGAAAAAAATTAACACTGAGATTACTAGACAAATTACCTTGTAAGAGTAAAATGCATACAAATGTAGACTGGTTGGTTTTCAAAGGTTTTCTTTGTGTACATAGTGTTTGCAGTCACAACCAATAAAACAAAATATACTGGCACTTTATTTGTGGTTTTGGTTTTGGAATTGCATAATGGTGACTAATATTTTCTCAAAACCTGTTTTATAGTGTTTACTTAGCAGAATTTTCATGCACTGTACCTGGAAAGTATGAAATGTACTTTGTGTGCTTCCAAAGGATTGCAAAGGCTTGGGAAGAGACTTGCCAGTTTATGGGAAGAGAGCAGAGAGTGTTTCTCCTCTCTGGGCTTTTATATGGGCTGGTACAGATCAGAAACACGTCAGCCAGGAGAGTGAAAAGAAGAGTAGTTACAGGAGCTCTTGAAGAAACATAGAAGTTTAGAGTAGGCAAACGAACTGCCAGCTCCAGAACAGCATGTGGATTTTACAGGGGCAAACTCAGTTTAACAATACCAAGGACATTGGTACATGCCTTTGCTTTTCCTTTTACAAAAGAAAGAAATGTACATTTCTGTTATAGAAATGAGACTGAGATCAAAGCTCAGCACTGACGTGCCACTGATGTGCCTCTGGGCCATTCCTGGATGCAGTAGAGTGTTCCTAACAATCCCACCAGCATGATCAGGTGGCTACTGATCATGTCAAAGTCATCAGCACTGTCCTCACTGTCTGTGCACAGCTCCATTCCAGAGAGGCACTTGTAGCCTCTGTGAGCTCCTGATCTTGAACAGAACACCCCTGGGGATTAGTCTAGCAGATCTTTCCATGTCAGTTACCTGACTTCAGACTCCTCGAATACAGGCAGCTTTTCCTATTCGTACACACAGCAGGTTATATTCCTGTATATGCTAAGGTATCCTAAAGATTTAGAGACACACACCAATTCCATTTTTTCTATTGAAGGGCTATAGCCTGATCTAATTGTGGGAGCTCAGGAGACAGGAGTTCTACAGTCATATCCATAATTTTCTAATTATATTTTAAAATTATTATTTCTAATTTTACAGTCCCGAAAAGATTACTTTTTTGCAGCATAAACTACTCTTAGAAGGCTATTCCTCACTGAATTCCTCTATTTTACTGGAAATAAGTTTTCCACTGTTCTCACTGTGAGGAACTACTGCCCTGAGTTTAAGCAAATTCTGTAAAAGCCAACTACTAGGTAAAATTCCTGAAGACTTCCCATTGCCGTAGATGAAGACAAGAAGGTGGTTGTGAGGTCTCATGTCATCTTGGAGTGAGTAGAGAAACAGTATTTGCTTGCCAGAGGCCATTCATATTGCAACTCCTTTCCAATTTTTTTCTTCTCCAGCCCTCTCTGGCAGTAGGAGTCACTTGAGAAAAGCAACTGGAGGAAGCAGGCAATTCCAGTTACCTGTCTTTTCTAGCACATGATCTGCCATGAGCCTGCATTTGCTCAGCTCTTAATGAAGCAGAAGTCACTCAGCAGAGACCTATGATATCTCTTTTTAATGAGTAATGGCAATTTAAAACAATAATTGTATGGTTTTTCTCCACTCTGAAGTGTCCCAGCTCCAGCCTTGTTCTTTGGTGCCAGAGTATGTGCTCACTAGGGTGTGTGATGGCAGTAAACTGACCCAAACCTCACAACTCACATGGACTGAGTACAAAAAAAGTTCTGGCTCCCAGGGATTCCTGAAAGATGTAAATTATTAAAAACTACCTGAAATTACTGTTCTTTATGCACTCAATGAAGAAGTCATGCTGCCTGTCTGAGACAAAAATCGCAGGAACAGCACTCTCCAGCACTTGTGTTACAAAGGTTCTTTCCTGCCCCTGAGGTCCACAGATATTTCCATGCTTAAATGGGAATAAGAGAAGACACAACAGAATTCTAGAGGTTAACATGATCACCAAATTATGCCAGAGAATTCACACCAAGCCCATGTCAGGCTGCAGCCCATAGGACAGCCAGTGCTTCCCCAGAAAAGGAACAGGAATCTGGAACAGGAATCTAGTTAGTCTTTAGAGCACACAAACAGCAGGAGATATGATGGCTCTGGTAAATACAGTGTTACTGGTGCTAACAATTAGTTGCTGTAATTTTGGTTGTGTAAATAATTAAACCTGTGTGAGAACATCCATCAGGAAACCCAGGCAACCAAAAGAAAATCACTTTTAAAATTTAACATCAAATTGATTAATTTTTAAGGCCTGAATTTCTGCTTCCCATGGGGCTGGTAAGGGAGAGCAAGGTTAGACCCATCTAGATGCTATTGTGTCTCTATGGCAACAGGGAGTTTAACTGGCCTCTGCCATTCCCTATGATTGGCAAAATCACTACACAGTGTATAATGTGGCCAAGAGAAGCAGCAGCCAACAAATACAGAAAATCCTTAAATCAAAGAGACACAGAAATAAGAGATGGAAACAACCTGTTAGATCATCTTGCTCATTCCCTGAGGCCCTGTGCAGTATTATTAACAGTCTCAAAATCCTTGAAAAATCCTAAAAATTCCATCCAAGGCACTTGTAAAAACTTACTGAAGGGGGGAGCAATTTCCCAGGAAGTTATAAAAAAATCTTCCTAATCTGCTTTCAATAGGTGTGTGCACACTGTACTGAGCATATTGAGATATCAGGTTCTCCATCCAGCCTTTGAGAAATGGGATGCAGGGCATTATCCAACCTTCACACAAGTACTTTTGCCAAAGATAAGGCCCCCTTCAGTGTCAGCTATATCCCTCCAAATTCTCTCCTCCTCACCATGGAACATCTTTCTGTACCCTGAAAACAGACTATTTTGAAGAGCCTACCTCATCTGGTAGTTCCAGGTGTCCCACTGATGAGGTGCAGAATAAATTTCAAATAGAAAGAAGACATTTTAGACTAGATTTGTGTTATAGTTCCCCACCTGCTTTTTCAGTAAAAGGGAAGAGAGGGATTAGACTGCCTCAAAACTTATGAGCCTCTGTCAGGAAGACAGAGGGAATGCCCACATGTGCCAAAGCATCCCAGGGTGCTGGACTCTGCAAAAGCACAGACATTCTACTCTCAATGAAATTTAAAAAAACAAAAAAAAAGTTCATATGTATCATTCAAGAGGGATAAGACTGTAGAAACGTACCTGGTCTTGTTCTTATTATTGCAAAGCGCTTGAAGACATGATGGTGGAAGCCTGTACCCTCCTATCCAGAGTGATTTACACCTCTCAGGCCAAATACTGCTCTTACACAAAGCTCTGCTGCTCCAAACTAATTTTCTGTGGCAAATAGCATTAATAAAAGTTTACTTAGGTTAAAGGAAGATATATCTCTTCCATAGGGATTATATGCTGTTTTCGGGCAGAGCTATGACTACAGACATGATGTCAGCTGCAGCACAGATATATCCTAAAGATATATATATAGCTATATTTAGGAATAAAGATATACATATATATATATGAATATAGATATAGCCTTATGCAGTGCTACCTTTGCCTTGGCATTGGGTTATTGCTGTGCTATTAACACAGTGACCCAGGCAGATGCAGTTTCTACATCTATATCTACATATCTACAGTCAGATGTCACCAAACACTTGAGAAGAGGCTGAATATTCGCAGGATGAGGTAGGAGCAGGACCATACCTTCTTGCCCTGCTCATCTGTTTCTCCCAGCCTCTCCTGACCTGCATGAGCTCAGGGACAAGCCAGGGCAGTGCTGGGCCTGCGTCAGTCTCCACTGGTCTGCACCTCCCTAGTCTGCGCTGAGCTGCTGGCATGTGCCCCATTCCTTCCCAGCCTGACAAGGACTGGTGAGGAAGAATCAACTCGGAGCAGGAGCTGCCAAGAGAGTTCTTCTGCAGCTGCTGATCCAAACTATTTAATCTGTCAGCAACTGGGTGAGCAGGAGTAATGCTCAGCAGCTCACACAGAAGTGCTGATATCTCTCCATGTATTTTATTTTCTTGTAACCGTCTAATGATTGCAGTCAGCCTCTTAAAAAAAGAAAACAAGACATCTATCCCATATTTTTATTTCCATATTTTATCCTATCTGCTGTTCTTTCAAAATGTGGGACTCTGATTCAATTCATATTCAGGGCTGACTCCTCTTCTGATAAAGAAATGTGGACTTTGAAGTTAGCCCAGCCTGGGATCACATTACCAGGATAGTTGCATTCCCAGTGGAAATGAGTCTTATTTTATTTTCAGATAAAAAATAAAAATCTAGTATCATCTATTATCCCAAGGGCATTGTTTACATTAATTTAGCAACTGCTTCCAAGGAGCTACAGAGTTCAAGAGCATTGCTAAACAGTGAGAGCCCATCCTGGATTGAGTTACTGACAGAATTACAGCTGACACTAAGAACTGCTTGAAATGTCTTGAGGGGAACTGCAGACAATGGGCTGTATTATTTAGCAGAATAAAAGTGAAGTTACAGGGGATACTTGAGACCAAGAAAGGCAGAGTCAGTGAGTCTACCACAAGCATCTGCTGTGGTTGTACTAACAGAGTACTAGCAGAGATCCCAGATCAACAAAAGGAAGGGTTAAACTCAAAGTAAGCTAATTTGCTGAAACTTCAGCCATTTTTGTTTTCTTCTCCAACATTCAGTCATACACTGGACCATCAGATACACTCTTTGCTTACTGTTTCTATCAATACCTTCCTTATAATCATTAGTGCAAAAGATGGAAAATCGTTTAACAAATAAAACCACAATATATTCATGGTATTTCACAGGTAGAAAATGAGAATAAATTTGTCAAAGAAATTATTTCCTAGATATCATTCTCTAGACTCCTCATCATTAGTTAAAGAAATCAGGCACAGAATGCAAAAAAGAATTGAAAAGGTTTAGTTCAGGTTCTGATCTGGATGTTTATTTACTGTGGGGATACTTTACAATTCTCCCATTCCAGTGGATGTAGAGAAATTCCTTTCCAAGGCAGGTGTGATATTTTCTTGAAAAGTATCAAGTGGAGGTAGCACTATGTTATCAAGAGTGCTGAATGAATCTCCTGTCTGTAGTTAGCTAATAAAGCTAAGAGTCTTGTGCTCTGCTAGTGGGGGAGCTTTATTGGATTGTGGGTAGGGACAGTGGGTAGAGTTTTCCCATTTCACATATAATTGTAGCTCTTGGCTTGATACTTCTGCAGTTGGCTAGTTTGTGGAGCTGTATATGAAATTTAGTCAGATGAGTTTCTTTTACTGCCCCTGTGTCAGGGTAGTTCTCAGCCTCTTGAGAAAATCTACGGAGAGCAGTAAAGCCAGATTGTCCAACCAAGATCAGTAACTGGGTCAAAGCACTATCAGGGGGTTCAAAAATCATTTTTCACTCAGTGTTTCTTATGAGTAGTTACTGTCTACTTTAAAACCCTTCTCCTTCACAGCATATTTGCATCATTACTGTTCTAGCACTACTTAAGGCCTCAGAGCAGAAGACCAGCATCGCCTAAATGATAATTGTATTGCTTACTTCAGCTGGGGTATGAGATACAACCAATTAGCAAGAGCTCACAGCCTGTCAGAGGTGAGTATGCCCCACAGTCCCTCTCAGCAGAATGAGTGCAATAGCAGGTCCTGGGATCCCATTATAAATTACTTCACTTTCTGCTTAACTGGCCTGATAAAGAAGCCATAACAAAAAAGACTCAAAATCACTTTTTTTTTTTTTTTAATGAGAGAACAAACGCAGAGATGAAGATAAAGATTGAATTCCAGAACTGGCAGAGTTGAGTGGGAGGCTGTCTGACATTGCTACATGACTCCGTAAACAGGCCTGTGCTTAAAAAGCTGTCTGCTCCTACAGCTTTTTACAGTAAACCACAAAAGAATAAATTTGTACTAATAATCTTGAGGGTATAGTTTCCACCTGCATGTCATGACACTAACAGCTAATACTGCTAGTTCCTTTTAACTTCTTTAACTTCTACCTGTAACTCAAGTAAAACCCAAGCCAAACAGAGCAGGCTGAAAATAGATGAATAAGATTGAAGGAACCTTCGAATTCATGCATTCTGCTCCAAGGCTGACTTTTCACCTTGTTAGAATGTCTCTATTAACAGCAATTTCCATATTAAAGTCTTAGATGAATGATGCCCTTCCCATACTCATAAACAATAGCAACAGAAGTGTCTACCCTGACAACACCTGACAGCACCAGCTGGTGACTGAATTGAGCTGGAAATCTGCACCCCCTGCTCTCAGTAACACACACAGTTATGCACAGACACCAGTTGACATGACTCCTCTGTGAATGAACAGGCAAACCATGCACTTGCAAATATGAGACTGTGGTCAGAAAGCCCATTGCTACCGCAAGAGCATTGAAGGAGGTGGAATATCTGTCCATTGAAGGAGGTGGAATATCTGTCAGCACCAGCTAAATTCTTATCCTCTCAACTGCTACCAATGCAGCCTTTCATGAGCTCAGAGTGGGTGATTCGCCTACAAAATATTTTCCCTGAAGTTGCACTCCAGCAGCAGCAGCATTTCTCTTTGCAGGTCACCATGCCTCCATATGATTCCTCCCTACCTTTTCTCTTTTGTCCTGCCTTTTTCCTTCTCTACCTTCCCACAGCAGGACTCAGCTCTAACAGGACTCTGCAGGAAGGCAAAAAGGAATACCTCCTCCCCTCCATAGGCAATAGGAGATCATTCCTCACATATTTTATTCCATAGTATTTTGACATTCTGAAGTTAAAACAAGACCACTTAGCACTGAGGCCAACAGAGTAGTGTCTTCCTTTGATCACAGGTCACTGCACAGCCCCTGCTGGGCTGCCTCAGTTTGTGTTTGGTAGCTGTGCTTGGAGGGACTGGGAACACCTCTGGCTCCAGGCAATGCACCATGTAGAGCTTCCTCTGCCAAAGTCACACACAGCAATGAAAATCACAGAGAAACAATAGTGATGACAACATCTCTGAGCCACAGAGAGCAAAAGGCTACTAAGGCTGATTTTGTATTTCTGCAGCAGAAAGAAGCAAGCCATGTTTTGCCTTGCCAGAAACTTTCAAATCTAATTGGGCTGCCTTGTCCAGCCCAACACTATCCATTTGTGACATTTTCACATAAGGACTGGTGCAAGCTCATATGTGGTATACCTGACCTGCGGTTCCCTGCCCAAAGGCACCTCCCTAAAGCTGCCACTGACACTAAGAGGCAGCATCTGCCTCCCTGCACCTCCCTGAGCCTGGAGAGAGCAGATCCTGCCCCAGGAGCCACGTAAGCCCACCACTCCTGCACACCCCACTGGCCTGTGCCAGCCTGCTTTGGGAAGAACCAGGGGTTTTAGAAAAGTGAGATGATACTCTCCCTGCTTATTGACACACAATTATTTGACTGGGCCAACCTATTTAGATCAATCTCTCCATTATGGGGAGGGGGTATCTGCTCAAGGTACAGGTCTCATGGAAGAGAACCAGGCTGCCCACTCAGATCTGTACCACTATTGTGGTGCTGGCTATCCCCTGCCATACCCATAGAAACCCTTCCAGATACAGTATACATGTTCTGGCATGCCATCTGATTCAAATTAGAGCCAGCCCACGCTGGGTTCCTTGTTCAGCACTGAATTCCAGCTGCGGTGAGCCACTAACGCTGTGACACCTAGTCTCTAATTTGAATGCATTTTACATTTCAATATATTATGTCTGAACGTAAAAAATTTCCATAGGAGATGGACTTTTTCTGCTCCATCAAGTCAACCTGCAGTGCAGTCAGCCTACAGAAAGCCAAGATTAGATGTAAATTGTCTCCTCTGCTGCCAAGGCTGAGGAAGCAGAAGCCCAGCCAGAGGGGAGGGTGGCCACAGGCACCAGGCCTATCTGCCACCAAGGACACAGACCTTCCATGATGCTGCTGAGATCCACTGGGTTGAATCTTGGTTGGGCTCTACCTCCAGCTCACCAGGACACAGCTGTTGCTAAGTTGAAGACTCAGCAACTTATGACGATTCCTTGAATCGTGAAAAAGCTGAAAGCACTAAGGAAACACCTGGCCTGGCTGATTTACAGGTGCAAACTGATTGCCTGTGTGATGTTAGAAGCAGATTCCACACACCGGTACGTGCACTTGTTCTGACAGCCACAGGTTATATTTTAATAACCTAATAACCATGTGCTGCTCCACAGGAAACTCTAGACACCAAGTCTAGGTCAGATACTCAGGGCTTAACTAACACACACACTCCCAAATGAATCTGCAGGCAGTACAGCAGGAATAGCCCCTCAGCCTTCTCTATGCTGCCCTCTCCCCCTCACCCAGGGCACACAGTTGGTAGGAGTCTGTGGTGCAGATTAACTGATTCAGGAATAGCTCTACAAGGTGCCTGCAGTGCCAGATAAAATTAGGATGGAAATGCAATCTGTACATGGACACACTTAGGCCAAAGAAATACTAATGAAGAAGGAAGATTAAAAACAAGGTGAGGGACAGGATAAACAAATGCTCATCTTCACAGAAGCCAAAAGCAATTTCAGCTTACAAATTTCAAAACTTCTCTTGGATTATAATTGGTTTTAGAAAAAGAAAACAATGAACTTAAAAGAACGCAAGCTGGGTGTTAATTCCACCATGATTACCTAAAAGTAGTTTGTTTTCCTTTCCTTTGCCCTCTGTGGCCTCATTTAGTAGAAACTTGGTATTCCAGACAAGGAAAATATCTGTTGAATTTCTCCATATCCACAGCAAGGAACTGTACTCTGGCTCCAGTTAGATCCGAAGTTGAACTGCTGAGAGTAACAATGACAGCAAATTCAGAGCCCTCATGTATCAGCACCTTTCCTTTCTCACCTAGCAGCAGGATGGATTCACAGTGAACTTCCTTCAACAAAAGCTGTGTTAGAAATCCCCTAAAATAGAAGGAACACGTGGCACACAGAAACATTACATTTAGTTTTTGGATGTTCAGAGTGGCTTGTTCAAACATACTCCTTTAGGCTTAGAAGTCAGAGATTATGTCAGCTACACACAGCTGATCATGCAGCACACATATGTTAGAGAAAACATAGTTCAAGTTAGAAATGTGGCAGGTACCAAGAAGTAGCAAAGGCCATCTTCTTGCAAGAGATGGGGTCCAAGTGTGAGAGAATGACTGCCAGTTAAGGGACATTTTAGCTATGGCCTGGAGTGCCTGAACAGGGTAGAGCAGGGAAAGCCCAGGGACAGTGTCAGCAAAGAGCCCAGATCATCAGGTAAGTCTGTGGCAGTGAGTCAGATCCATGGTCAAGCCACAAACTCAATCCACAGGTCCGAGTCAGGTCCAAGGCAGTTAACTAACACCAGACACATGCTTTCATCTGCATCTACAAATTTCCTAGTACAAGATACTTTCCATATTGATTACATTAATTTTGGGAAACTAAAAAAATGGAAAAAAGAAATCCCTTCCAAAATGTTGTATTTCAAAAAATTAAACACAGAACAAATAATAAAGAATAAACAAAACATGTGCTGATCACCCTACACTCAGCCTTCATCCCTCCAGCCAGGGTGAAGATCAGGACAACAGCTGGCATAAACTGCACATAAAATGCTGACAGTGGCCAAATTGTGCAAATCTTGAAGGTATGAGTACAGTGATGGTATTTCAGGAAGAATCTTCTTCACACTCCTCCTCACCTGTGTCCTATAGGTACCATCTTTACCAGAGGAGGGGATGAAATGGCTCATTTCCAGCACCAGGACTTCACCGAGAACTATAACTCAGTGTAGTGCCTAGCCTGCTGCATATATCTGATCAGATCCATCCAAACTCATGGACTACCCTGACATAGACCATCTGTAGTAGCACTCATGCAAGAACAGGACAAGCGAGTGCTCCCTCCCTGTGCAGCCCCCATGACAGAGCCTGGGCAAAACCCCTGGATCGGCTGACTGAGGAGATCTAAGGTGATGAACAGGAGTCATCTGCCCATTCAGTCAGATACCTTCGCTAATAACCTGCTCAGTGGAGGAAGCACCCATCTCCAGTGTCAGATCCTTTGAGTTTGTAGGTGATTGGATCTCTATTTCAAAAAGAAAATGACAGCTGTATTGTTCCTTCACTCCAGCTGAATACTGCAGAAAGCTGCAGTATGGTATGATATGGTCAGCAGATGTACAGGAGGGAAGATAATTTTCCCTGACAGCAAGGCCAGAACTACAGAAGCTCTCTCCTCCTGAGCAGTAGCTTACTGTTATTGCTGAGTATAGTCTCCAGGAGAGGGAGACCAGAAGGGTAGGGAATTCACTAAGAGGGGGAGCACATGGCAGTGGCAGCAGCAGCTGCTGCTTCTGCTGATCCCAAGATGAGACTCACAATGTTGATATAAGTTTTACAACAGCAATCCCATAGGATATCCCATAGGATACCTAAGGGATAGTGAATGTGATATAAGGTATGAACAAGGGGATAGGACAAGGTTCTGGTTTCTTTAATGGTAGGTAAGAAAATTATAAAAATAGTAGTATTTTTGAATATTTCAAGAGATTAAATCAAAGAGATAATAAAAATTTAGCTGTTTAAATTTTACTTGAAAATTATAATGACATCTCTGCAACAAGTAGCATTTTTTGTATGTTTACCAATTATTCACATTGATCTTCTAATAATAGAATTTGGAATGCTTTTCATCACATAAGAAGCTGTAGTTATTAGTCAACCTTGAGGTTGTTGGTTCAGTTCATTATTCTCAATTATGCTAATGGAAGGGCTGATGTGGAGAAATGAGGCTGTTGATTTTCCTGCAATTGCTGGAACCCAGGAGAGCCAGTTGCCTCCCCAGGTCCTTGCTCTTACCACCTGCTCTTGCTGAGCTGGATCCATGGGCAGGAAATGGCCATGATTGTTTTCTCTAAAAAGATAAAATAAGGTCTAAAGCAAGCCAGACTCGAATACCTTGAGCAGTAGCCCCATTCTACCTGCTGTTCTCCTAAGATATACTGTGGAGTTTATCTAGAAAGCAGCTGAAACAAAAATATCTAAGTCAGGGAACATTTGTTTTCCTAAAATCTTCCCTGGCTGTAGCCCATGTTTCTCCAATGGAGCCAGTTGCTCAGATGCCATGGTGGGGCCAGGAGTAAAAGGCCACTCAAGTGGTCAGCAGCTGTAAGCTTCATTCAATGTTGGTCACTAGCAAAGGTTCAGGATTTGGCTCCCTTACCTTGTCTCCATGAGCTAAGCCTCAGAACTCAGCAAACAGTGACAGCTGTCAGTACACGACATGCAAAAAGTTGTCATATTGAATTCCGTGGGTCACTCACAACTAGAGAGATTACATCATGTACTGGATTTGGTCTGCTGAATAATATCCATGTCCTTTCACCACTGAGCAAGGGGCAGACAACACAATTAAAAGCAGTCAATAAAAATTACAGGTGAATAAACAATTTTATTGTGTGACATTCCTAGTGGCACATTACAAGGCAAAGCACTTCAACAGGATTTGTTATGGGGCAGATAAATTGGCAGAACCCAAAATAATGCAAATACATAAGCTTATGCAGCGATGCATAACAAAGAATGCTTTGGTGTGTGAAGTGACTCTGCATATCAGACACACCTCTGGGATGTCAGGTGTCTGCAATTGGCACAAACTGCAGTGAGAATGGTTAGGGGAGAGATGGCATCCATGGGACAAGGGCCTTAGTGAGGGCGGGTGGCAGATGCCACATACTCGCATGGGACAAGGGCTGAGGTGAGGGTGAATGGCAGACCCAACTGACCTGGAATAAACTGTTCTCTACCAACTCTTTTAGTGGCCATAATATCTCTCATTAAAAATATATATGCATTCCATGCATTCCCACGTTAGAACATAATCTTGCCCTACAGATTCATTCTTAGAACTGGTCCTATTTTCATAATGGAAATGAGGACAGTAGAGTCTTTTGTGTGCTTTTTTTTTTTACTCAAGCCAGGGGCACCACCTAATGGCCATTAGAGCCCCAGCTTTGGCTCCGTGCAGCTGGAGAGTTGTTCTACCAACACTGACACTACAGGTAGCAGAGACAAAATCCAACTGTTCAATTGAGTTTGAACTAACAATTACTAATCCTGAAAATTGCCGCAACCACGCATTATTGCAGCACAAAAGGGTTTCTGGAGTACTAGAGCTAGTGCCACAGATACTGCCACTAAGCATGTACAAGATGCTTGTTTTCTGTAGTAGCCAGATGAAGACGATTACTGCCAATTCTCATGAAAGTATGGTGTACCTTTTAAAAAATGCCTGGCTTTGCTTGTTACAATTGGCAAAAAAGGACCTAACCTGATTTCAGCCTCAGTAAAGCAGAGGTGTGGGCAGCTTGTTCTCTTTCTGGAAGAGGATGTGAGGAATCTTGACCTGATATGACCTCCACTTTAATGTTTTTTTATAGCTTTGTATTTCAAAATCAGCTTGGACATAATTAATTGTTTTTACTGACGATGAGATGTAAAATCTGCATATGTCCTATCTGCACTGCAGCAGCAGGCAATGCTCTGCACCACTGCAGGAGTCAGCTCAGGTTAGGGCACAGCAGGTCAGCAAATAATCTTCAAAAAATTGAATAATTTAAAGGGTAATTTGTTGGTCAATGAATGTCAGATCTTTATAATTCCATAAATCATCTCTCCAAATGATCAATATATTGCATTAAATGATCAGTTTTATACAGTTCCCTCATTGATTGTCTGTCTTGCAGAAGTATGAATTTGAGGTGGGTAATTGTATATGCTCCAATTGTTCTGATGGAACAATTGCCTGATGTTCATGACAAGGAAGCCAAGCTGAGTACTGTCACTTGCACTTAGAACAGTGTGTGATAGTGTCCTACAAAAAGATAATGCAGCAGAACCCCGTTTCATGACCACATGAGGCTTACAGAGTTTGAGGTTTAATTGGGAACACTTTGTTCTACATGAGCCTCATTTATATTTCATGATATTATTTATAAAAATGGCGAATCTTAGAATCATGAGCTTCCTGACTTCTATAGACTGTACAGTGGGTTCTGTCAGCGACTCATTTAATTGAGATGAATCAGAACTTTGACTTCCTATAAAGTTTTTACTGAGCATACCCAATAATATGTAAAAGTATGTTTTATCTAATCTTCTTTATATTGCTTCTTTAAAGTTCTGAAGTGTTGACATTCCTTTTCTGTGCTTTCTTCCAAGTAAATTTGTCTCCAATAAGTAACTGCAAGGTCAGCAATATGGGCAAACCATGAAAAGAGAAGCTTAGTGACATCATTTCCACTTCAAGCTGAGTGAAGGTGCCAGCTTGTGTCCTCTGTGGCCTGAGGCAAAGCACAGGTTCTTTCAGTCCAAGAGTCAACAGCTCTTCTGGGCAGTTATACCTGGGCAACACAGGTAGTAGAGTTTCCTCTTCCTGGAAATGCCAACTTGTCTCCCTGGGCAGAAAAAGTCACTTCGCGGGCAATAAAGATCCCTTTTTATGAGGCTTGCTAATAGACTCCACAAAGAGTAACATCCTCTGCGTGCTTTTTTGTGGTGCTGATCTTATGTTCCCATTCCTATTATAAAACAATGAAATTTAGAGGAAATAAATACATTCATTTATTTAACCTAGAAAACTGATGAGCAGATTACCCAATGTTACTGTACCTGCTTCAGAGATTAAACATCATTTGGAAGTCAAAGGGCAAATATTTATCAGCTGCAATGTATTTAATTCAGGGACTTGAGCAGGATTATATTTCTCATGGGTATTTGCGTTAATTTCAAAGACTAGACTGACAGACAGTGTCTGATAACAAAAGTATAGAGGAATGGATCTAAACAGAATGTTTTGCTTACCAGAATCCAAAGTGACCTTATTTTTCAGTTGTCGGACTGAAAAATACTTCCACGTCCTTGGAGGATCAAGGGCTATCAAAACAGACAAAAGGAAGATAAGTGATTTAGTAGCATCACAGTTCACATGGTTTGTATTTCTACTAAGCTTTCTATGCTGTTTCACAGACCGTGTGGCTTGGGATTGCTTTCAGACACGAAACTATGCACGGAAGTACAGATTTAGATACAACCTAAGATACATCCACAGATATTTGGTGCTTCTGAACAATCTGCATTGAATCAAACCTGCTTATATTAAAGTATTAAGTACATGTTGTTTTTAGAAATTTTCAAAGGCATCTTTGGGAAGTTGTTATGTGGAAAATTTAAGTAATAGCTTTAGACCAAAAGGACAGTGTGCCATCTGAACAAACAGAGCCTGCAGAGTATCTTTTAGAGTGATGGACTATTTCACTTGCAATTACCACAGCAGCAGCATTGGGTCTTATTACTCTAGAACATGCTGTAAACAAACAGTTTAAAAGGCAGATAACTGATTCTGGACCTCTTCAGTTTTTGTACAAGAGCTGCTAAAAACAAATGACTAGTCAAAGCTAAAGAGCAGATTTGTGCTGATCCTGGTTCTGGGTGCTGGGGTGGAAGGTTTTTCCTTCTGAACAGCTCTGATCACAGTTGTGAATTTAAGATGCCTTACAGGATGCCAGTCACACTATTGACATTTGCTCTACCAGCATCCCCCTCCATCTACCCTCTGCCACTCAGCAGGGCACCGCTGGCTGTCACAACACTGTGTCATGCACAGCCACACACCTGCAACCTGCACAAGGTAAGAAAAAAGCAACAGGGAATGGACTGGAATTTTCAGTATAAGACAAGGAGCAGCACTCTTGGAAAAATAGACAATTGCAGGGTTTCTTCACAGTACCTGCAGAGTCCCTGCTCCTCATTCCCCAGCCATGGTGTCAGACATCTCAAGAGAATCCTCTGCAATCCACCATTCCAGCACCTCTGAAATTATGTGTCTGGAGAACCACACACTGGTTCAGATCAATCCAAAGCCCCCTTAGTGGTTAGTGCTGTGGGACATTAGTTCTGGATGACTAATTATTTGGTTTAAAAACAGGTCTTTTGTTTCTTGGGCTATAAAGACAACATGACCACTTTCTGTACTTTTGACCCCAGGGAAAGAAAAGCCACAGATAATAGAATTAAACCTTCATTTCACTTGAGATAATATTTGTATAAGCTCCCTTAGTAAAATGTCATGTACACTGCCAAGTCTGCAGGTTATCACTTCCACAGTTTGAGTGTTTGGAGACAGGGCTTGGAAGTAGGGGGTATTTGGGGAAAAGCTCTGAGAATTATAAGACCTGTAACTGTAGAACTTTTTTCCTACTCAGCCCAACATTTCCTTCAAGACTTGAGCTCAGACAGAGTAACGGTTAGGATATTTTTTATTGGCCCAACATAGAAACATTATATAAGGTTTCAAGGCCACCCAGACGATTTCCCCCCTTTTAGTAAGATTCTCTGTAGACTTTGCAGGGAGAAGAATCAACACATTCAACTACGATTCCAATTGTGCTCCTCTTTCAAGGGACTATTTTAAAACTCTAAGCACCATGAAAGAAAAGTGCACATCCTCCCCATCAGAACTCAGACCTTTTTCTTTATAACTCTGAAATCACATCAACAGTAATAAAGCTTCTTGGCCAAGTGTTAGTTTCAGACATGTCATTCCATTCCAGGGAAGCAATGAGCTTTCCTTCCCTGTTCCTGGTACAGTCCTGTTGTGTTTGGATGCCCGTATGGTTTTAGGTAATCAAGATCAGACGGTTCCATGACATGGGAGCCAGTCCTTCCACTGCCTTCTCTCTTCCCTAATATGTTTCCTTTTTTTAACAAGTTATCTATTTTGCTTTGTAAATTGCAGTACACATTCTGCAAAAAACACTGCTAAAGAGAGAATTTTAAACTCTCTTTGATATAGGTAGCACTCTGACCAAGCTGGGTGATCAGGTAATACAGAAGCTTTTAGACAGGCTTGTCTTCCTGTTATCACTTCAATCCTGTTTTTTAATTAATTTTCCCCTCACCCCCCCATCCCAACTGCGGTGAATTTCGGGGCAGCACGGGGCTGGCGAGGGTGGCAGGAGACGCTTAGTGGGGCCAGTGCTGGGGCTGCCCAGCGAGGCACTGTCAGCACTGCAGCAACTGGTCCCATGGGAGCAGGGATGGTGTGGTCGCTGAGGGCAGCAGGTGATGGCAGCGGCGTGGCTGCAGCTGGCCCTGGAGATTCTGTGCCTTCTTGGGAACGGGGAAGGTGGCATGGGGAAGCAAAGCATGGGGAAGCAAAGCATGGAAATTCCACACAAAGGAGACAGCTCGCCCTGCCCTGCTCAAGCGCAGCGGGGGCTTCTGGCGCTCGGCTGATCTCTCCCTCTCTCTCTCTCTCTCTCTCTCGGCTCTTGTGGAGCAGCATGGCTTCACCACCACCATCTCCACAACAGCCCTGCCACCACTCATCTGAGCCCAGCTTGGACCTCTCCCAGAGGAAGAAGCTGTTCACAAAGGTTTTCTTCTCTCTTTGCACCTGGGGAGTTGGTGAGGGCGCATCTGCGTGTGACACTGCCTGGGCAGCATCGCACTAATTCCTTTTTCTATGTTTTGTGGTCTCTTGTTTTCAAATTTAAATTGCACAATTGTCTTAAAAGCAAGATACTTCCCCATAAGGAAATTAAATTGAGGAACTTAGCTTGAGAAAGTACAAATCCATTCTTTAAATATTCATTATATCATTGGCATTTCTTAACTGCAGAACTTCAGCCTTTTCTGTGGAGGAATTGAAACCACTCATTCTCTGTTATGCCTGTTCTCTATCAAACCTGAATATACTTTTTAGGGTTTATATGTTCATTCCATCAGTATACCACAGAGCAACATTTTCCTTAATTCACAGCTTCCCACTGTTTCTCCTTTCACTCCATGCCAGAGTTGTAGAGGCAAAGCACTGGCCTCACAGGTTGATGTCTGCAATAAGCAGCTCCAGAATATGTGTTTGCAGCACTTGTCCGAAACCACTGAGAAAGCTGAGCTGTAAATAAGTTCTGGGAATAAAATGGACAAGGGTGTGAGGGAGAAAATTTGCAGAACGCAGTTAAAACAATCTATATTGTTATGACTTAACTGCTGAATTCTGAATTCAACATGAAAAATACTGAAAGTAGAAAATCCTGACGTATTTCTTCTTGAGTCCCCTTTATGCTTCTGGCAATGGCCAGTCCAGTAATACTTGCCAAAAAGAAACATGACCTTGCATACAGAAGACTGGTCTTGTTGCTCATAGTCACAACCCACATAGTGGACAGCCCACAAGTGGAACTACCCTACAGTCATCTCTACAGGAGACAGGTACTTGTCAGTCAGTACAGACACAGGCCCAGCTCTCAGGCAGTAGAAGCTGGAGCTTTTACTCTCCACTGCATCAGAAAGCTTGTGCTTCTAACTGTTCCATGGATTGCGTCCCCAGTAAATTTCTGCAGTGACTTGATGCCTGTATGTGTGTCTGCGTATACAGGTGAACAGAGACACATTTAGATTTATCTAGCATTATCTCAGGAATTTGGATAGATGTCGACTGGAATAATAGGTTGTGCATTACTTCTGTTACTCCAATTTAAACCTGGCACACAGTCCACCACTGCAGCCCAAAAGCAGGTACTAGATAGAAGAGACTGTGGTCTGGAAGGACAACTGTACAATACACCACTTCTAAGGACATAAGATTTCTGTGGTTACTTAGTGTACACTATCCTATAATAACAACCAATACAACAGTCTCTTACTAAAAGAGTAAGGATTGTTTGAACAGAAATCTTAAAAAATAAAAAACCTATAAAACTTTCCACAGCAGTTTAAACAGATTATTTTAAAAATCATACTGTTAGTAAAGCCTTAAAATTCCATGTGAGAAGGATTATTCAGCCAAAATCTCAGAGAGCAGTTGTAGATAATTTCTAGTTGTCTTAGTGTTCAAGCAAGTCCTTCCCAAGAATTTCCACTACTCATCCTCTGTTTCCACCCCTTCAACAGAAAAATGAACAAATGACGGGTCTTCAGGGGGGTTTTGTATTCCAAATACTTACTATTGAGCAATATTCAGGATTCAGAAAAAAAGAAATCTTCCAAGTCTCCTTTTTCAGCCTTAAAAATGCTACAGAGGATACAAACACTATTTCTTCTCTTTAGCAGGTCACTTGTAATAGACAAGCTGCTTGTGATGCATTCCATGCTGGGACCAGCTATAAGCCATGCATTTGCTGAATTTAGGAATAAAGAGCTGGTCCATAAAATGTGGAATCAGAGGAGTGGTCTCAGGGGTATAATGGTGCATTACTGCTATAAGATCAGAGTGTTTCACTGAAAGATATATATTGTTACAGGAAAAGGGCTTCCATGTTTTTTGATACTGTCATTATTTATTGTTGACACTGCTTGTTCTGTGGTGCTTGATCACACAGCAGAGAGAACCATGGAGAGTACTCCACTGCTGGCTCTGGAGCTTACATTATCTACCATGGCAAAGGAAACTTTTCTTATTAGAGCAAGTTGTGTGCAAGAACATTTAAGCTACTGCTTATCTAAGTCTAGGAATAACAGTCTTGAATATGCTCAGTTACAACATGTTTGGTTATTTTTTGTGGATAAAACAGACAGTGACTACATGTACACTGGGGAGCCAAGGGTGCAGTTACTACTGCTGCTAAGTGGTCCCTATTGGTTTCAACTGGCCATTGACAGATAAAACCAGCCTCACCTGAAGCTGGCATGATCAGAAACACCACGAACTTTACTTCTGCTGTGTTTGGCTCGTCAGTGCCTGGGGAAGGTGAAGGGCTGCACCTCCTGCCTGTGTGCATGGCTGCAGCGTAGGTGACCATGCAGGTGACCCTGTGTGAACAAGTTAACTTGGCTGTACCAGCTGCCCAGCTGATTAGGATTCTCACAACTTTTGCAGCTCTATGTTTTGCCTTGACTTGCTTTCTTTCTCACACAGTCTGTGGCTGCTCTCAGCCACCTGTCATACATAACACCACCCATGCTTCCTCACTCTCTTTCAAAACATGGGCTTCCAGGCCAAAGATCTTTTTCTGTCCTAATCAGCTGGGCAGCTGGTGCAGCCAAGTTAACTTGTTCCCATAGGGTCACCTGCGTGATCACCTATCCTGCAGCCCTGCACACAGGCAGGGAGTGCAGCCTTCCACCTTCCCCAGACACCAAGTGCCCACAGAAAGAGATGCAGACAGGAAAGTGGGTCTGAAGACTGTGGGAAAGGCCTGATACAGTGTATACTGGGTGGTTCTGTGCATCTGGTTTGTAAAGATGATATTTTCCTTATAGAAAGACCTGTCACTCTCATACAGGTGTCCTTTATTTCTTCTGAGCAGTTCTTGGCATCTATAAATGGAGTTTCTAGGTAAGATATCAAAATGAGTTCCATCTCTGTAATCCCAGATCAAGTGAGGGCATCTAGAAAGCTAATTTAGGAATTCTCTCTACAGGGCTGTTCCTGGAGAGCTCCAAACTAACTCAGAGACTCTAGTTTGCTCTCATTGTTTAATTCCCACACTTCCATTTTGAAGAAGACTGTGAAGAACAAGTGTTTAAGTACCAGCATTAATGGGGCCTGTACTGACCCCTTTCCATCCCCTGTTATTTTTACCCCTGGAAATGGGGGACTCAGCAGCATCGTCCTCCAGAGGACCGAGCTGATTCAGACTGACAATTATTGTTGGAAACTATGTGTAGAGTTAGAGGTTAAATGTGAATTTGTTTTTTATAAAACAGTTTCTCCTGCACTGACTTATAAAGTATTGACCTCAGGGTCCTATATTACATTGATGATCTCACATACTCTGTTAAATGTGGTATCTGTTCTGTGAGATATGGTATTTAAATATTTCTTTTGAGATACATTTACCTCACATTCCTACTGCAGAAACAACAGCTGAGATTTTATACTGCACTGAGATTCATTTTGTGGCTTTTGGTAAAAGTTGTGAACCTCATTTGAAGGTATTGGGTTTTTTCCCAAAACAAATATGTATACCTGAATGTACTTTTAGATATTTCACTGAGGTAATCTGTTAATATTCTGAGAAAATAACAGGTTGGTCAGCGCCTTCATTAATACAAATGCCATGCAAGAGGATATAAGACATAACAATTGCATATATATGCTTGATATTCAGTCAGAGACTCAGCAAACTTGTCAAAAATGTAATTGCAGCAGAATGAAATGCAGAGATGTGGTTCTGTACTGCCACAGCCTCATCACCCATAGGGACATATCAGATCTTCCAGCCCTGATCTGTTCCAAAAATCAGTGCTGAAATGGCCAAGTTCCTTCTGGACTTTAAACAAAGACATTAGATCCAGAAAGAGAACTCCATCCATTTTGCAAGGATGAGTACTGCATTAAGAGGTCTTTATATTTTTTGTAAGGAACACCTTCCTGAGATGGTTATTCTCATGAACAGCCAAAACAGACATCCTTCAGATAATAGAATATAAAACTCCAGAAGCATAGTTCAGAATCAATCCCTTGTTCATATACAATCTTTATTTACTTTGGGCTTGGGGGGGGGGAATTAGTTCTAGTTTGAGTTTGGTTTTTGTTGTTTTTTTTTCCTGTTAAGTTTGTGGGGGTTTTTACCTTGAATTTTACAGCACTACAAAAAAAAAAGTCTCAGTATTGATCCTTTAAGGTTAAGAACTTGGTGCACTTAAATTATTCTAACCCAGAGAGTTTGAAATTTATAGTCCCTCTTGAACCTCCCTGCCTCACCAGCTTCCTTGGGAGGACCCTGCTGCAGGCTGCACGCCAACTGCAGTAAAATTTAAAGAGGTGAGAGAGAAACTTCCCAGAAAATATAAACATTTCATGGAAATGAAATAAGTCTTCCCTTATAGGAACTCCCCTCAGCAAGCTTTAGATAAATGGAAAGGTATTCAGAATTGTAAGTGGATATAAAGTATGGTGGTTTAGATACATTTGTTTATGAGCAATGCAGAAATGCAGATTGTCCTGGCAGGTCTGGGGGCCATCAGCGCCCCTGTCCCAGGCCAGTGGTGGGCAGGGCCAGTGGGTGGATTTGTCCTTCCCTCTGGGGTGATGGCAACCACACATACCTCCTTTTTCCCAGGAACACACACACCCCGCACCACTCGCCCTTGCAGCCACAGCACTTGAACCCATGACATCCACACACATCCTGTGAGTGCAGGAAACACCCAGGTTTGGAGATGGGAAATTTAGAAAAATAACAGCAGGCAAGGTACAAGAACACACTCTGCTCTTGTGTCCGAGGTCTCTGCTGACACAACACAGAAGACTCACATGGCTGCACAGTAACAACAACTGTGGGGAGAAATAAAGCACTATGAGGGCTGTAAATTCCTCAGCCCCACTTGCCAGGCATCGGCTCCAGAGGTCTGCTCCTCATGCAGCTATCCATGACCCACATTTCCTCAGAAATCTCATCACATCCATGGAGGGTCTAGAAAGCGGCTGGGAAAATGACATGTTAGAGACAAGAAGGGGTTTTTCAGAGGGGAACCTTTTTGTCTGGGAAGATGCTGGAAAATTCAGATCCAGCGGTGGCTCAGAAATATCGAGGTGTTTATGCCCACCTGGTGCTGCTCTCTGTGAAGGTCCTTGTCATGACCCTAGGAGAGACCTGTCAGGCAGATCAAATGTGGCTTTTCTGGCCATCCCTCTCATATGGTCACTCATTCAATCAATGACTTCAACAAAGACCATAGGCAAGCACAGAAGAGATGTGATCTGGCCCAGCTTGAGTCTGGTGGGTGTTTGCTCACACCATGCTCCACCCGCATTGGTACCTTCTTGTCAATGATTAACTGACCCTGAGGTGTACCCACAGCAAACCAGATGTTCACATCTGTGCATGCATGGAAACCACAGATAAAATCATGCCCTTATCAGGCTTGTCGCATATAATAGGAAATATAGAAAGGCAAAACAGATGCACGGGATAAATTCTGCAGTTCTACCAAGTATTCCTAAATCTTTCAAGATATTTAGCAAACTCTCTGCAGTTTAATTCTTCTAAGGTTTTCCATTTCCCTTGGTGAATTTTAACTCTATGCTGCTGCTGCAGATGGTTTATGTGGATGCACTGCTATGAGAATGAACATCCATGAAAGTAGAGAAGTGATGCTGCACTTCAACATGCCATTGAGGGTCACAGGACAAGTGCCAGAATAATCCTAATACATAAAGCAAGGTAATTGCTATCCTTAAGATGCCAAATGGGTAACACCTGAGGAAGAAAGGAGACAGAAGATTCTGAAATACATTATGTGCATTAAGAGCTGATTAGGCATGAATCCCATCTTAATAATGTAAAATAAAAACAGGCCAAAAGTCACAAAGCCTGGCATTTCCGCATGTTGTCACTGACTAGAATGGTTCTGAAGTCAGGTTTTCCTTTCCCAATTGTTTATCCAGGAATGTATAAACTCAGTTCCTTTAGAAACTTAAACCCGTGCAATATTTGTACATAGGAATTACATCCTGTGAGTATTCAGCTCAGATTCTTTTTTAAAGGTTCCTTTTTTTTCTTTTTACATACCAGCCAACCTCAGACAAACCCTTGCTCAGCAACTGAAAGCTGGCTTCATGTTTACTGAAATTACTAAGGGTTTTCAGAAAGTTCTTTTAAAATGAATTTTAGGAGACAATAAGCAACCAGTTTGAAGAAAAAGTTGTCAAAACATACATATGGAAAGGGGACAGTGTCAGCCCACTCCTGCTGGATGACAGGTTGGGAAATAACCCTAGGGAGAAGTATCATAGGCCATAAATCTGCATTTTAATCTTCTAGCCAAAAACTGTATCTTTCTATTCAGCTAATGGCATGTTGACGGGATGTGCAGCTGAATTTCTGCACAAGTGGAGTAGGGGACACTGCAGGAAATTTCAGTAGTTTTGAGGCAAAATTTTTCACACCAATTCCTTTTAAATGGAAGCCCTGGTGGTGTACATCTGCTCTCTCAGAAAAGCTTTATTCCACAATTTAGTTTAGATGTTTTATGCATGAAGTTGCAGATCAAACAAGGATGTGATTGCTTTAGCCAAAGGAAGACAGGGCATGGACAAAGTGTGTTGCAATGTCCCAGTGTCCACCCCATTCCTCACACTTTAAAATGTAATCCTGCAGCCTCTCTGGAGTCCCAGTGCTGCCCCAGCCCCTGGGAGATCTCTCCCACCACCCTGTGTGAGCTCTGCAAGGGAGCCAGAGGAGCCGGGGGCTCCCTGTCCCTCGTTAATGTATCTGCAGTTCTCTGGAGGCGTGTGGAGGAGACAGAGGGATGGCAGCAGCTTCACTCTTCTCTGTGACATATTACATCCATAAGAGAAAGAATTGCCTTGTAGGGAGTATAAATCAGGGGCTGCTTTCAGCTTTTAAAATGAGGTAAAATTTGTATGAATATAATTACAGCCTCTGATGCAAATAAAACAAGATGTGACAGATACAGAAGGTCGCCACTACTAAGCTAATGCTATAAAACTTCAGTAAGTGACTTGCAGTTGGCAGGAAGCTCAAAGAAGATTTTACTCCCTCTGACATTGATATTGTGTCTAAGATATCTCTTTTTAAAGCTTTTGTTGAATTTTATATATTTTTTAAAACAATCGTTAGTTAAGTTTTTCTTGATCTGCATCATATAAGCCAAATTTATTGATTCTAAAGTCCCAAACAAGATTCTTCAGTCACCAAAAACAAAGGTAGGCTCTTTGTGGTATTTGTTTATTGGTAGTGATTTTATATTTTCATATGACAAATATATATTCTATTTTCAAAATTCAGACTAATTCTGGTTATTACCTAACGTTTTTCTATAATGTCTTCCCATCTCCCTGAATGACTACATCACTACACGTCCCACAGACCAATATATGTACAAAGACATGTGTTTTCACCCAACAGCAATGCAGAGTTCAGGTCCTCCATATCTCAAACAGATCTCTGCAGGAACTCTAAGAAAAGAGGAGCTGAGTGGTTTGGCTTTGGTTTTTTGGGGTTTTTTATAGAGTATTTTCCTTACATGTGTAGCAGAGCAGTGTTCAAATACCTGGGAAATGTTCTCTATAAAGTGTGTGGGTTTCATAAATAGATATAACAAATATATATATATATATATATATATGCCAGGTAAAATTATGGTACATAATATCTGGAGCACTGTCCTGTCAGAAATTTGCAGGACTCTATTAGAAGTTACCCAGCTGTTCCCCGTTTGACTGCTCAGATACCAAGTAATCAATCAGCACAACTCCTCACAAAGATAACGTTCTGAGCAAGACTAAATTAACGTGATGAAATCTCCAAGGGATTATTTAAATAAACTATAATTACAAAAGGTTACTTTCTATGACACTTTCAACTCCTTAGCACCAAGTCTTCTACAATTTGTTCCCTTAATTACAAGTTGCCTGATTTTTCTAGTTTGACCCCTAAAATGATCAGAAATTAGATTGCCTGATACGTTCCATGATTTGCAAGGCTTCTAGGGTTCATACCACCGCCATAGTGGGATGCATAATGGACACAGAGGCTTGCACCCGTGTCTAACTTGCTCCCCATTTAATGTGACCCCTGGTGTCTACATATCCCATACTTCAGTCATGATACTTCATACTTAGGTTCCTTTCTAGTTAGACAGTTAATTCCATCCTTGAAGCAACCAAAGCAGAGCTACCTGAGTAATTCACACAAGGAATACTCCTGGAAGAAATTACGCATGAGAAGAGGCAAATTGCCCTGCTGCTGTCCTTGATAGGCATTTAAGACTACCTCAAAAGCCTCCATCTACCTTTGCCACAAGGCACAGAACATTCATCCTTTATGCAATGTTTTAAAAATGATCTAGCTTCCCACATCTTTCACTACTACAGAAATTACAGTTAGGTGGTTTGGGAGTACAGGTCATGCAAAGAAAAACATGACCGACTTCTGCAGGTATGGGTGGACACTGTCCCTCAAAGGATGTTGGCCATGAACAACAGACATGAGGTATCAACAGAGCAGAATGTTGTCTTTGCCTCTCTGCCTCGTTTTCCTATCCTCGTAAGCTGTTATTTGTATTACTATTTGTTTAGGTCAATATTAGGGCCCAAGCTAAGCACTGTTACAGCCTGTGTCTCTACACAATAAAAGCAGTAGGACAGAGGTATGACCCTAGGAATCAATCACTGCAAAATCAAGCTAAGCTGGCTCCTTACAAAATCCCTTTGGTAGAAAATTTCCCTTTACACACTTAAGACTGTGAGAAGACATAAATAATTCACAGTTCTGTATCTTTATTGCTGCAGAAAAGATTTCAGATAATACAAATATAAAAACATAGATATACATCCACCATCCAGATTTTTTTCCTCATAAGGATGAAGTGACTTTCCTCTCCAATAGGATAAGAAATCTAATGCCAGTTTAGGAAACTTAAAAGTTGTTAGCAGTTATAAATTACTGGCAACATATTTTACACTAGGCAGCTATGAAAAAAAGTCATAAAAATGCAATTAAATGTCTGAACTGTTGCTATTTTGGAAATTAAAACAACTCACAGTATCCTTGCTGCAGCTTATATTACTTAGTTATGACTTGTGCACAGTTATTTTCACCAGTTTAACCATGCTTCTTTTCCATAAAAGTCTGCTTCTAATAGGTCCTTTGGGAACACTGAAAATAACAAGATCTGTAATAAAAAAATTAATAACACTGAGAGAAAACTCAAGTTGGAAAGGCATTTTAGAGCACATTAAAGGTTCCATTAAAAAAAAAAAGAAAAAAGAAAAAAAGAAAAAAAAACTATTTGCAGAGAATCCCCCCAGGGCTCTGTGGCAAATAGATCTAAACTGTCACTGCTGGGAAGTAAAAGAAGGGACACACAGTTTTCAAGAGACTGGATTTCACGGTTGTTGGGATTACTACTAGACTCTCTGCTGTTGCATTAAAAAATCTTGTTCTGTTGATAAAATCATACAGAGTAACACTGCCAGTGAACACCAGTCATGTTTACATTATTTGTACATGTAAATTCTCTTTGTACATGAAAAATTCTAAGGCAGCACTGTCCAATTCAATTCACAAATCAGAAATCAGATAAATTTATTGTTATGAATATTCCAATTAGAAAGTATAAGCTAAAGGAGATAAAGAAAGAAAATTATAGGAAGAAAACATCATGGAACATTGCCAACTGATTGAATGCTGAATCCTGCACTTCTGTGGTTTCAAAAGATAATTGCTTGTTCTTCCTTGTTGCTCAAAACTTGTCACATTTGTTGTATGCAGCAGCACTACAAAGAGTTCTAATGAAAACAGTACACTGAAGAAAAAGGTGGTGTTCAGCATGTATTTCTATCCCAAATATGAGAAAAATTCACCAAAAATGGTTATATTGATGGAAGTTGATTAAACAAACTTCCTCAGAGTGAGTCTCGTGGTTAATAAAGAGCAATAATTAAAGTAAAACATGTTTAAATCAGCAAAACAAAATAATTTGCATCAAGCATTTAAGAAGAAATCAGTAAAGGCTGACTTGAAATTTAAAGCTAATTCTTTCAAGAGGGCTTCAAACATTTGGCAGTTTGGAAGAAAATTAATTTTTACTTAGAAGTAAAAATGTTCATTTACTATGAAGTAGTCCAAGGGGTTTAAACCAGTAAAACCAGTCTTCAGTTTCACCCAAGGCCAAACACATCCTGGACTGCATCAAAAGAGGAGAGGGCAGCAGGATGAGGGAAGTGATTCTTTCCCTATAATCTGCCCTCATAAGACCCCACCTGCAGCATTACATCCAACTCTGGGGTCCTCAGCACAAGAAGGACATGGAGATGTTGGAGCAGGTCCAGAGGAGGCCACAAAGACAGTCAGGGAAATGGAGCTCCTCTGCTCTAGAGACAGGCTGAGAAAGTTGAGAGTGTTCAGCCTGGAGAAGAGAAGGCTCTGGGAAGAGCTTTCCAGTATCTAAAGAGGGTTACAAGACACTCCAGGGTTTTGAATCTTAGATAGCCTTATCATTCCATTTCATTTATTTATTTATTTATTTTCTGTCCTAGCTCTTCTTTTTAATACAACATAACTGCTCAAGTGATTAAAAATAATTGCAAGAACTAATCACACAGAAGAAGTCACCATCTTTGTTTATTCTTGTGATATCCAGACTTTGTAATGTAAAACAGTAATAGAAGAGCACTTTTGTGCAAGCTTATGCAAAGTCCTCGATGTGATAGAAACAATTCTAAAGATGAGTTGTTAAAGCTCAGATGTGCGACTTGGCAGACTTTTAAACTGCAGGCTTTGGTGTGAGTTGTATTTTAACAACTAAAACATCCTCTGTAAAGATGAACAAGGACTAATAGACTATGGCATGCTACATGTCCATTAGAGCTGTCAGTTTTATTATCCATTTTTGCAGCACCCAGAATGTGTCAGACAGCAAACAAATGTAAAAGAAAGTATTAACATACAGGTTACCTGAGGGAGAAGATTTAAGACTTGCCATACTAATCCTGTAATACAGGAAACTTTGTATAAAAGGCAATCAAAACTGCTTACTAAATACTAATTGTACATGAGGCGACAAAACACCTCAATTTACAGTTTTACAACCAAACATTGCTGTCAATGTTCATACAGTACTGCAGCAGTGGGATCCAAGACCCAGATCTCTGACAGCCGCTCTGGGCTCAGAGCAAAACACTGGCACCCACACAATTAAAAGATGAAATGATTATGCATTATTGAAACTTCCTCCTCCTTTCTCTCTCTCTTAAGAATACTACGTGTATCTGAGAACTGCCTTGCTACACCAAGCGCTGCCTTGCTGTTTTGAGTAGTCAAATGGTTAATAGTGAACCAATATCTAGTGTTCCAAGAGAGCCAAGAATGTTACTGCAGAGGTCACAAGGTGAACAGTGCAGTCCCCAAATAAAATAACTCAGAGATTTCATGTAGAGTATCACATTTCTGAGCATATTCTTGACATCTTGTCATATACACATCACCACTGTTACAAATGGGACGTAATAGCAGTTCCCTTAGAATGCAGTGCTTAGCCAGTGCTTAAGCAGCCAATATTCTTCCAACAAATTCTCTGGTTTTGAAGAGAATTGAAAGCTATAAATTTTTAAAGCAATATGTTCAATAGGGATGAATAACAAGTCCCTGCAAGGTGTAGACAATGACTAGCCCATGGAAACAAAGACTTTTACATAATTTATCCCACCTTTTCATGTAGTTCTTCTATTCATCTACACATGTACTTTGGCAAAATGGCAGCTAGATAAGCATTATCTACAGAAACTAGTTTTGAAATTATGAGGATGTAAAATGTTCTTTGAGCTTTGTGGTCCAGGTGGTGTGTGTGATTAGCAGTGGCAGCCACTCCCTGCTCTGCCCCTCCCCAGCTGTCTCATTCCAGCCCATAGCAGTGCCCATGCCCCCATTAGCACAGAGGTACTGAAGTAAAACCAGGCACAGACACGAGGTAAAACACACTGGTGTTTTCTTATGAAGTAAATGTAAAGCAAACTATTTCAGTTTGCATTTTCAATGCACTGAGTGCAGAGAGAGATGTGCTGGTTCTGCTGATTAAAGTAATTGTCCAAACTGTGTTAATGTGATCAAGTGACTGAGCATTTTGTCTTATTTAATTCAGGTATATAAATCCTAGGCTGTTTTTAACCAGTAACTGGAGACAGCCCTCACATACCATCTAATTTCACCTTTCCTTTTGTGCCACACTTCTGTGCAGTCACAACTGAAATTCATGAGGAAATGCCAAAGCAACCCACTTTTCTACCATGCCGGTGAGGTGATTGAGAAAACTTTCATTGGGTGGTAAGAAGGAACACACATCTCTGGACAGAATAGTGAAAGCAAACCCAAGACTTGTAGTGTAATATTATCTTTTATTACATCACTGTCAGACAAGCTCCTGGGTACATAGGCATTCCTCATGTCTGAAATAACAGCATATGAGAGAGAATTGAAGAGAAAAAAATCAAATTGGAGAGGAGAGGAAAGGTAAAGGCCAAATCTCATCTGCAAGACTCTAGCAGTTGGACACTCCATGTAACTCACCTGATTTACCTTTGCAGGGCCAGTTTCTTCCTAAGCACTCAGATGGTACTTGTACCATCAGAAGCAACAGTTTTTAATAAATTGTAACTGTGAAAGAAACAACGCATGTTGTTTCTCCTGCTGTTCAAAATCTGCTAAGCATCTGCTAAGCATCCTCTGCATTCCACAGGATGACCAGGAAGAAGAGCCTTTCTTCTCCTCAGCTGCATTCGCTCTTACATTATGAGCAAGATTAAATGTGGGAGTATGATTTTCTGTGGATTCTTTTGATTTTTCATTATTACATTCTCTCTTATTCATCTCTTCTCTCAACAAAACCAAGTATTTGCAGTAAAATCAAATGCTTTTTGTTGCCTACCTCTGGACTCACTGATATTTGCCTTGTTATCGTTTTAAGAATGAGACAAGTGAACAGAGCAGCCCTAGAGCTTGGGTCTTGGTAATGCAATTCTAACAGTTTTTAGTAAGTTTGACTAATTTTTATGTACTACTTTTCTATGGCTAAGGGTTGCACTTTCTATGAAGAATTTGTTCTCCCAAACCATCTGTTCTCCTTGCCAAAATATGTTCTCACTCCTAAGTCTGAGGGCAGCCAGACATGCTATATCCACAGTGTCTGCACTTCCAGAGATTTTACTTTGCACTGACTCTGTATGTGAATGCTGGCAGCACTTGGTGATGATTCCAAGAGTGCACTCCTGGTCTGAGCACCACAACCTGCTTGCTTTTGCATCTGTTTCCTTCACTGTAAGCCTCCTATTGCCAGCAGCACCAAGGCAGAAGGCACTTTACCATCAAATTAAAGTTATCTCTTCTCAAAAAGTATGTCAGTAGAATACTTCAAACTTACATTTATTGTAAAATTCTTGCTTGATTTCAGCTGTTTCTCACTGGGTTCATGTGCATTTATTCCAAACTGGTTTTTTTAGTTCAGTTTCTCTATCATGTTTTCTCTGGCAATGTGTCAACATCCCTGACCAGCAGTGACACAGCAAATTCATTGATGATTTTATAAATTGTAGCTAAGAGACATTAATTCAGCTAAGATGTAAATAGCCTTCACAGGTCTTATAAAGTCACCTCTAACATCTGCTGTGCTCAGTTCCAAAGGCTGAGGGAGACATCACAGTTCTGAGACTCTGTCACAGCACAGGACTTGGGGAACAGCTGGTGATGACTGCAATATAATAGATATCATCTACCTTTGCCAACGACTACCCTGAATGTGGGAAGACACAACAGGGCCATTTCAGTTGAATGCTAGGGGTCAGCTATAAATGGTAACACGACCACTCTTCAGGCTTATGGTAAGACAAGCAAGCAAGAATTGTGTTGTGCTAAGCATGCCTTTCTTTCCTGTGACGCCAGCAATGAGCCACCAAACACAAACTACATAAGGCAGTGTCTTCACAACCAGTCTGAGGCAAGAGTGGCCCAGACTCCATATTTCATGAAAAAGCAGGGAGAATTACATATCCAACTCCTTCATTGCATTCATCCATCATACATAACCAGCATTTAGCAAAGACTTTTTTTTAAGTTTACTAGCTGTTTCATTCTTACAAAAACATTTCCAACTCAGTAACAGGCTATCTAGAAAAGAATCTGCTATATGGCTAAAACAAGGGAAGACAGGATAAGCTATTTTTCTAGCTGCAGTGTGGCAAAAGTGGAAGAAGTTTCACCCGAGGTGAACAACCGGTTAAGGGGCCAGCAGTCCCACCTTTTCCACCACAGTGCAGTCCTTTTCCAATGCATTCTGTGCTAAGATCTCAGGGTACAGATACCTCGCAGTGCTTTGGGATTGTACTTGGAACTGGGTCTTCATCACCACTTCTTTCTGAATGCCTATTGTCAGTGCTGACAAATGTGTAAGTCTGCCTTCAAACAAGAACTGGAAATATTACTGGAATTACCTTGCATGTCAATGTCACTATCCAGTCACTTAACAATCACTCAAAGAAATGATATAAAATATCACTTTTTTACATAGATGAATAATAGAGTGTTTGTCAGTCACTTCTAGGCTGACTGAGCCCCTTTAACTCGTTGAAATTAGAGTCCTTTTTTTTTCTAAACCTCACGAGAAAATGTTGACAAAACAGGCAATTTTCTGTAATTTCTCTGCAAACTTCTGTCAGCACAAGAGGCAGCCAGAGCCCGCTCATTTCAGATAACACCAAGGGGTAACCTTTGACATCCAGCCCCTCACTGCCGTTAGAGTCTCCTCTAAGTGCAACAGTTGAGTCTTTCAGGTTGCAGGATGCCGGCCCACAATTTGGGCTCTTGTTTGCTGAAGGCAGCCTTTGTTTCCCAGCTGACTAAGAAGCTCTTATAAAAGGGATAAGAAATGTAGTTAATAGCTTGAGAGTGGCCTAATCACCGGCTGCTATTACCCCTCCAATATCAGGGAGGATGACAGGCCTATCAATAACAGAGCCCCAGGTGAAGTACGGAGATGATAAGGTGAACTTTGGCTTGATCTTTGCTCTGCAGAGCACAGCACTTATTTGAAAGAGAAGCCAGCATCTATTTTTTTCTTCATATTGTGCCAAAAATCATTCAGCTGAGCAGCTTCTGTTGTGTGTTTCTGTCATAAACCACAGTGATTTGACCAATTTCATTTATAAGCAGAGATGAAAATTTAAGAACTCTCCTATCAGACCACATAAGCTAGAGATATGCACCTGTGTGATGTGTCCACTTATGTGAAAGTAAAAGGAGGTGAAATGAGAAAGCAGGTCTCTATGTGTTACTCATCTATACATGTCAGTGCAGCCACATATGTGCACAGATTTGCACATGCATTCATCACACACATGTTGGTTTCTGAAGTGTTTTCCTGAGTAGACAACATGCAAAACTAAACAATAGCAAATGCATCATAACAGTGTCTTAGGGTGTTTTGACAAGCTAAACACATGCAGAAGGTAAAGACTAGAGCAACTGGATATACTCTTGCTTAGAAACAAGGATACAAAATCTCCTTTAGTACCACATAATCTCAGAAGTTATGAGCACCTCCCTAAGAAAGAAGAAACTGGGAGCTGTAGGAGAAAGGAGATCAAAGTCCAAGGCTGAGGAGAGGGCAAGGAAGCCAGGGCATGGTGAGAGACAGTGGACATGGTAATTCACTGTCCTCTCTCCTAGTTGCATTCCCTGCCAGCAGTCTGGAGGGGAAATTAGGACAGGCCCTCAAGACCATATGCTAAATTCCAGCCCTGTGGAAATGGGTGGGAATCCTTCCACCAGCTGCAAGTGTGCTAAGATCTGAGGCTGTAAGCAACTGGTGCTCAAACAGCTGGTACTGGGACTAACTCACCTTCCGTCATGACCCTAAGAAAAGCAGGATCCAAAGCACAGTTCTCAACAGGCAGCTGCATGCTCCCATTGTGTTGCACTGAATGAAGGTTAAAATTTAGAAGAGCTCACAGCTAAGCAGGCTTTCTTCATTGTCAAACTATATTTAGTTTGGTTTGCTTAAAAAAATAAATCTGTTTAATCCCTTTCTTTTGAAATAAGGGAACTTTTAATATAGCCAGAGTGGATGCTGTTTTTAAACAGATCCAGTCTTTTAAAAATGGCTTTTTTTTCATCAGGTATTTAACTGGAGTTTTGTTACTAATGCTGGACTTAGAGTAGCTAAAGCCAACATAATACTTTCCTGAAATATTGCTCAGAACTGCTTAAGCTGATATTTCCAAAGCCAGAATTTTTTAAAAAGCTAAGGGCACAATCTCAAATGGCTCAGAGCCATGTACCACAAAGTCTGACTCTAACATGTTTTTAATCTAGGCAAGTTCTCCATTCTTAAAACTATTGTGGCAATTCTTGCATCAACTTCTGCAACAGCAGCCTTCTCCTGAACACAGTCCTGGCACTCTGAAAAGCATTAGAATTTATAATCCTAACCCTGATGAGAGGATGCAGTGAACAGATTGGGATCTAAACCCAAGGAAACCTGAGCCCACAAGAAATAATCCCTGTGAATGCCAGCAGCATGCAAAGGTGAAGGAATCATCCCAGCTGTGCTTGGGGCCCTCGGCAATCTCCTAGCTCTTTGCAGAGAGATAGCTTCATCCCACAAACATTACCTTGGTCTGCAGCTCCGGTCTAAATGTCATTGTGGCTCCGGAGGTTCAGTCCAGCCACAGCCCTCAGTGCAGAGCACCCCAATGACCAGAGTACCCACTGTTCCCGCTTTGGCAGAGCCAGCCCGGCCGCAGGCCCACCCACCAGCACCACAGCAGAGCCCAGTGCCAGCTGCTGCTCAGCTCCACACCAGGCTGAGAGCCTGGCATGTCACTCTGGCTCGCTCCCTATGCCTGCAGCAGCACCTGCTGTCCCTGTCCCTTGAGAACAACATTGGGCTGGCAGCCTTCCCCTGGCCACTAGCAGAATGCAAACAAGGCCTGGAGACAGGTGCTCGTTTTGTAGAACGCACAAAATCTGTCTGATCTGGCTGTGCTTTTCAGATGCACTTCCACCATCATGAATCCAGGCAGCTGCCATGTCTTTTCCAGCCCATGATGTGCACTTGGAGCATCCTTCTTTGCCTGCCAGACTCCGTCTGTTCTCTGTGAGTGTGACAGGGTCAGTGTCTCCATCATGCTGCAGCAATGCCATTAGTTATATTAATCACCTTCCACCCAAAAATGACAGTACAGCATGTCTCCAAATTAGCCTTTTTATTGAAATCAATAAAGGAAAAAATACATGGCACTAAACTATTTGGTGGCAGCTTTGTTATAAACTCATTACTGGAAAAACAGCAGTTGGACAGACCTTTAACCACAGCCATTGATTCCAGCACAGCAAGAGTGATCTATGGAGTTAATCAGTGGAGTCACTGCAGACAGTCCCGGCCATGTGCTGCCCTGCCTGGGACTTGGCCATGTCAGCAAAAACTCTCCATGTGCAGGAGAGTTGTAGGCTAGGTGTAAGCCTTAAAAAAGCCAAACTGACACCATCACTGCTCTCCAAACATACCGATTTTAAAGGCAGTAATTCACATTCTAGAAAAGAAAAAAAAAAAAAAAATTGTAATTCCAGTGCCAAGCTGGCTGGCAATACTCACTTCGGCCTCTGCGACATTTAGCCTTGGGGAATGAGTTGCTTTACCCTGTACCAGGTCTGGGGTTACTGCAGGGGTTGGAACAACTCTCCCTTTGCCTGGTGCCTTGGTATGCTCACGAGCTCCAGAAGATGCACAGCCACACAGAACTGGCCCTGCATGAGCAGACCCCAGCACACTCCCAGTCTGAGCAGTTCTGCAGAGACATTCTTTTAATAATCGAGCAGAAATGTCAAAGGACTCACCCACAGAGTCAATTTTTGCAGGGTTTACCCTTTCTGACCTGCTGACAGTGCCATGCCCACAGTTGTAGCCCTTCCTACATGAGTAGCTCTCAGGACTATTCACCTGAGGAAAGGTTGACATGTTTTTTTTCCTCTAGTAACTATACTTTAAAGCTCCATTTGTGTTCCTCAGAATTCCTTTTTCATTCAGGCTGCTGAAAGAGGCAGCATCAGTACGAACACAGTGCTCTATGTCTCAATCCTGGCCTTGTGACAGAATTTAGACAGTAAAACACTTAAAGTCAGATTTGTTTCGCAAGAAAGAATGAACTGAATTTTTCCAGGTATCCAGTATCTAAGAGCTTTAAGAGGCAGCATCTGATAACAACTAATTCCTTCAGGAGCCTGGTATCAGTTTATTCCTAAATACATATTTGCTTGCAGTCATTTGGCATCAAACTGCTTCTTGAAAATACTATTATACAGCATGTGATGCTAAATGATTTTTTAACATTCTTTTTGTCCATGGTGGTCGCAGGTAAGTATCTTCTTATAAGTGTATGTGTAGTTTAATTAAAAAAATAAATAAATTTTAAAATCTCCAATAGAAAGTAAATACATTGATTAAAGAAATGTCTGAGAATTTTTTTTCTCCCTCAAAAAAATCGCTATAATAACAACCACTAGTTAGAAGTAAATTTTGAAGTGCTTCCAGCCACATTCACAGTTTTCATACAGCTCCTGGAACAGGGCAGGACAGGTCAGTTCCTTGACACTGGGTCTGCTGCCTGCCTGAGACATAGGCTCTGGCCTTCATCAGAGATGGGCAGGCCTGAGATGGACCTGCCAAAGCCACCACCTCAACATCAGAGATGCATCCTCCCCCCAGCTGCTGTATTAAAGCTGAGCTAAAATGTTTTTCTGCTTTATAGATTTTTTAAAAATTGACTTTGCCATACAAGCACTAACTTCTTCTTACTCACTATTTTTACATAAAAACATGGTTAATTCAAACTTTAATGGACTTTACAAACAATATCTGGATTAAAATACAAGTAAGGATTTTCATTACTCTAGATAGCAACAAGTTTCTGACACATAGGAAGGTCTTATTACAACTGAAGGGCTTTTCAGCTTATGGTACAAGAAAATCCTGCTCCCAGGCCATTCCATACTTTATTGTGACTGAGCCAGAGGTACTGTAGTTTTCTGGTAGCAACAGCAACAGACAGTCAATTCCTCATTGTGCTGAGAAGATGAATTTTTTTTCCTTTTCCATCTGTGTGTGTTATACCACTCCTTCTTTAAATTTTCTTTTTTCATACCCCCGGCATTCAAAACAAAATCATTGTTCCTTCTTGTCTGTTTGTTCCCAGTGATCAAAAGTGCAAGAACTTAGGTCAAAACTGCATCAGATTTTTAAGGTGTGAAGTGCTTTGGGACCCTGCAGAAGAAGAGTAGATGGACTATGCCTGATAATATCAGCTCCTGCATGTCCTTTCCTCATGCAAAACTACATAACTTACAATAGAAAAGAACTTTTTTTCCTACTTTCTCCATGAACTGTTAAACTGACCTTGTTGCTGGACATCAGTATTTGGCAAATAGGAGGTCAAATAATTTTTCCAGAGCTTTATTTCACTCCTGAAAGAATGTGATAAGCAACTAGTCATATATTGGTTTAGTATTCTCTTGAATATCTGGGAAATTTGGGAAAGACTCAGCAGTTCCCAAGGTTAGAAACACACCCAACAGAAGCATACTGCGCATCTTCTTGAGAAGTTCTTAAGCTACAAATTTTGCTTTAAAATTCTGTCCCAGTTTTCAAGTTCCAGGGTAGTGGCTTCTCTGGACACAGTTTGGGGCTGTCATGCTTTGATCCCTCATTCAGTTCAGAGGAAATGGAATAAAAGGAAAGTATTTTGTTCAATGACCAAGTCCACCTTATTCTCATCATATTGCAGAGTCAACCCCAACCCATTCCAAAGTGATAAAAATGAGACACTGTTGTGAAGTGCACAGACTCAAACCCCGATTCAATACTGGAACAGACTAATGTACCTATCATGGGAAATATATAAATGCAAGCTTAAAATAGCTCACACAGTGCACTGTAATGGGATGTGTGTTCAGATATAATAGGAATTGTTTTGAAAATACAAATCAAGAGAAACACACAGATACTGTGTATTCCAAAACTTCTAAATTTTGGTTGTTGCATGTTTTTTTATCATTGATCCCATATCCAGCAAAATTAGATTTACTGTCCTTGCTTCTTATGAAATTACACAGAGGCTGCTGCTTTATTCCTCTCCAGGACAGTAAAAAGCAATAAAATTCTTGCAGATTTCGACAGCAGGCAATTCAATAAAAGGCTATGTATATTTTATAAGTACAATAAAGACAAGTCTATAGCTGAATCATAAATGGGCTTCTGTTTGGTTGGTTTGTTTTCTGCAAGCATCAATGTTGGAGTTTGTTTTCAACACAGGTTGGTCTTCTCAACAAACAGCCATGCCTTTTTGAGGAAAAGCAGAATTAAATTTATACCTTTATAATGTATTATTTAGGTTTTGCTCAAGAGATTCTGCAGTGTGTGTCTGTTTAAAATTTAAAGGTGTTGTGAAACTAAATACCTCCCTGTTTGTGATTAGTGCTATAAAATTTTACGTTTTTATTTTTTTGCTTACACTATAAAGTGTGGCTATCTTATCATTGTGGCATACCGCTTTTATGAGCAAACAATAAATATTTGATACATACATAATTATTTCCTAGACCTCCATCAATGCTCAGAGGTTTTTTAATTCTTCAGTAATATTACATGGAGATTAATGGATTGCTGTATTTCTGAACAATAGTGCTACAATGTATTTAGTGACAGTGTCTGTCTTCTGAAGTATAACATTTTGTAAAAATGTAAAACCAAAACTGATAACATGCAAATGATCTGCCCTGCCAGACAGCAGCTGTGGCTCAGAACTTGGAGGCCTGAGCTGGGGGGAGCCGGTCTGGCTGAACTATTTCTGATGAAATAAAAACCAAGATATTATCGTCCGTTTTCTGTAAAAAAAATTAAATATTAAACATAATTAATACTAAATGTTTGCGAGTTCTATCAGGGAAGTCTTCAGGCAGCAGGATGGGGAGAGGCGTCCCCTGCAGGTGGGACCTGAGCTGCACAGGGGCCATGGGTGTGTGGGATGTGTGGGGTGTGTGGGGTGTGTGGGATGTGTGGGGTGTGTGGGATGTGTGGGATGTGTGGGGGGTGTGGGGCGTGTGGGA